>PVIA01008997.1:16114-65619 GCA_004024845.1 Tonatia bakeri
TGCCCCACCTGGGGATTGATCGAACCCGCAACGTTTTGGTGTATGGAATGATGCTCCAACCAACTGGGCCACCTGACCAGGGCTAACCATTTTTAAGTGGCATCCAGTGGCATGAGGCACCTTCACACTGTTGTGCAGCCATTGCCACTGTCCATCCACCCCAGAATTTTGTCACCTTCCCAAACTCCCACTTCACGCCCATAAACAGTAAGCCACCCTCCCTCTGCCCCCGGCCCCTTGGTGGGGCCTGCGTGACTTCACCCTACAAAACCCCACGGCAGCCCAAGAAGCCCTTAGGCGTCCTCAGTTTCCAGGGCGGGAGGCCAGCCCCTGGGTGACCCGGGTTGCGGGACTGCGTGGCCGTGGCACAACGCAGTCAAAGCCCGTGCTGCCGCTGCACTCACCCGTGCAGGCCTTGCAGGTAGGGTGGCACTGCCCGCATCTCATCTGCTCAGCATCAAAGTAGGTGCCCTGCTCACAGTCCAGAACGCAGCGGCCCTGAGCGAATCTGTCGAAATGGGGTGTGGGGGGGAGGCACGTTTTTAATACATCCCTTCTGTGGTCTAATTAAACTGTGATTTGCCCTCGAATGCCTTTCGGGAGCGGAAATGAAAGCTGCAGGAGCACAGCTCTTGGTGCCAATGAAGGTTCTGGGCGAAATGAAAGCGAAAGAAGCTGCCTGAAGCCAGCTGGAGCGAGGGCTCACGGCTCGTCCGGGGCCTTAATGCAGAGCCTGCGCCTGCGGGTGGCTGGCGGGGCCTGGCTCCATCTCCAAAACCCCGTGGCCTGGGTGCTGGTGCGGATGGCCAAGTCTCCCGGCCTGCGATGGCTTCGCTTCACTGACATTAACCCAACTTGAACGTGAACCCCAAGAGGAGAACGTTGGCATGTGTGGGTTACCCCTGGGGGACAGGCTGGCTCAGGTTCACTGCCTCTGAGCCCTTCTGCCAAGTGTTAGCAAGACTGATCCTGAAACCTGGACTGGCTCCTGCCTCTGCCCTTAACAATGAACTTGAGATCAAATGCGGTCCCGGGACGTAGCAGGCCCTGCCTAACATGGCTCCTGCCTTTCTCTCTCGGCTCCTCGGGGCACGGAATCAGACTCGGGAGGAGACTGGCCCTGGCCCGCCGCCCACGCCGGGGTCCTGTCTCTGCCACCTCCTGGCGGGGCAGCCTGACCCTGGGCAAGCCAGCAATCCTCTCTGACTTCCGTCTCCTCCCCTGTTCACCAGAACAATCCTGCCCCCACCCCCCTGCATGGCAGGGCAGCTTTGAGGTCTACATGAGCACCTACTCGTAAAATCTGGGCAAGGCGTCTGGCGTGCAGCCATGCGGACAAACACCAGCCTCCACAATGTCGTCACCTCCCAGGATCGCACGGGGTCTGACGCCCACGCGGTGCCCAGGTCTGCCACTGGAGATGTGGGACAAGCGCCCAGGTGGGCGTGAGGCCCACGGGTCCTGCGCTGCGGGGGAGAGGGCGGCGGGTCCCCGAGCAGAGCAGGTGCCCGGGGCTCTTCCCCATCGTGCACCCAGGGGCAGCTGCGACTGGCAGTTAAACCAAGTCTTTGGATGCAGATTCTTCCTGCAGTTGTCCCCCAAAAGAGATGGGGGCGGGAGGCAGTGGCTCGCTGCTCGCACAAGTTGAACATGATAGCGATGATTTGAAGCCACAATTTAAGAGGATATTGGGCAATAAAAGGGAGCTTTCTGTGGATTATGGCTGACGATAAAACCCCCTACTTCCGCTGATGTGGCTGCTGTATTTTCTCCCCGCCACACCATTCCCTGTGTGGGTGGCTGGCTTCCTCAGGCCCATGGGACCCACAGGACCCAGGAAAGGGTGTCCCTGGGACCCTCCAGCACTTCCCTGCTGGCAGACGGGTTCCAGTGAGCTTGAATTATGGAGCCCCCATCCCCGACACCTTCAGTTCCCAGCCTGGGGTTGAGGAACCCTGGTTGCGGCGCGGGCGTTAGAGCCGCAGCTCCCGGGTCCCCTACTGTGGCCAGCTCCACTATATCCTTTCACAACTGAGCCTGCCTCATCCAGCTAATGTCCCCTTCTTGCCACCAGACTGTGTGCTGGGGCATGAGACACACTGCTCTCCTGACCTCCAGCCTCGCCTGGGACAGAGGCCAGGTGAAAGGGAACCCCGAGAAAGCAGCCACCACGGGCCTCCCGGGGGAAAGTGTTGCTCTCCCCTGCTAGAAAAATGTGAGTCATTTTAATATCCGCCTCCGAGGTCGCTGTGCAGATTCAACAAGGCAGCGCCTTTGGGAGCCCCTGCGAGAGAGCGCTCGCCAACGGTTCTTCCTTCACAGCCCTCTCCGAAAAAACCGGCCCCACGGGCCATGCCCATCCTGGCGGCGTTTGCATGAAAGGGAGGCAGGGGAGGGGTGCGGTGGGGTGGGGTGGTGCGATTCTCCAGTACCAGGGCCAGCAGCAACCTCACCTGGGTACCCGTGAGGGAGGCAGGGTCCCAGGCCCCGCTCGGAGCTGCGGGATCAGAACCTGCACCTGAGCAAGAGCCCCGGGGAAGCCAGGGCACGTTATGGGGTGAGAAGCATCGTTCTTGAGGATTTCCTCCCTGACTTCTCTTTCGTGTGACCCCAATCAATTCTTTCTTTCTTCCTTTCTTTTTTTAGCGAGAGATACTGGGAGGGAGAGAGAAGGAAAGGGAGAGGAACATCTACGTGAGAGAGAAACATTGGTTGCCTCTCATACACGACCAGACCAGGGACCAAACCCACAACCTGGGCCTGCGCCCTGACTGGGAATCAAACCCACGACCTTTTGGTTTGCAGAACGCTGCCCAACCACCCGAGACACACCGGTCGGGGCCCAGCCAGTTCTTCTGACCATCCTTTCCACGCCCTCGCCCCAGTTCTTCCATTGCCTTGGACCGCATGCGTGAAACCTCTCCGTCCGCGTGTGGTCCTTGCCCTGCACCCCCCACTTAAAGTTTCTAGATTGCAAGAACTTGCAGCGTCATTTAGAACAGAACGTCACCTAAGCTTCCACTGTGCCCCCCACTGAGCCCTCTCAGACTTAAACCACGGCGAATCGCTTCTGGAGAAGCTGCCGTGGGTCAGGCACTGTTCTGGGCCCCGCACGCACCTCACATCACCTCACCCTCACAGGCAGCGCGGGTACCACGCCCCCACTTTACAAACGAGGTGGCGAAGACGCACGACTTCAAGGAGCTTTCCCATAGGAGCAGGGCCAGGACGCTGACCCTTCCGCACTCCGAGCTGCAGACCCACCCCGGCCGGACGGCTCTGTGTGCTGCAGTGTTGCCCCACACACCAAACGCTGGCGGGTCTGATCCTGTTCAGGGCACATGCCTGGGCAGCAGGTTCGATCCCCAGTCGGGGCGTGTATCAGAGGCCACTGATCAACATTTCTCGTATTGATGTTTCTCTCTTACAAAATCAAGAAATAGGTTGTAGGGTGAGGATTAAAAAAAAAACAAACCTGAGACCCTGTTTCTAGACTGCAGGACAGTTCGCAGCGTCATTTCAAACAGAACGTCATCCAAACTTCCAGAGCATAACTCGGAGGAACAGGTAATCACCATCTGTCTGGTTACATTAAATGCAGTTTGGGCCCTGGCTCATGTGGCTCAGTGGATTGAGCATGGGCCTGTGAACCAAAGGGTCGCCAGTTCCATTCCCAGTCAGGGCACACGCCTGGGTTGTGGGCCAGGTCCCCAGTAGGGGGGCGTGCAAGAGGCAACCACACATTGATGTTTCTCTCCCTCTCTTTCTCACTCCCTTCCCCTCTCTCCAAAAATAAATAAATAAAATAAACACAGTTTGGTTGCATGAACCAGGCAAACGCACGCTTCGGCACACCCCACTACAAACCACGAACCCAGTGTAACCTTTTAAAGGAGATGTGTGCAGAAGTTGATGGAACAGAGAAAACCAGAGTCCGAGTGGGGAAGAACTCTTAACCTTCATCTTGAAAGCCTTCTGGAAATTTTTAGCTTGCTATAGAAATTTGCAGAAATGGGGCAGAACAACAGCCGAAACAAAACAAAAAAAACAGCGGAGACACGTTGTGGGGCTCGAGGTGGGAAGGGAGGACTTTACCTGAATCCTGCTTTGCAGACGGTGCATTTCTCCGGTTCGTCCGCGCACTTCTTACAGCTCAGGTGGCACTTCCGGCAAGTTCTCTTGCCTGGAGGGGAGAGGACAAGGGGGGCAGAAGGGGGAGCATGGCCGTGAATCAGAGCAGGGCCAGGGTGACTCCGGCGCCGTTCCACAGCGGGGCCAGCAGGGCAGCTGGTCCCTGGGTGTCTGGAATAGGCGATGCAGAAACGAGGCCACGAGGGGCCCGAGTGCCCGGGAGTCAGGGGACAGGTCTCCTATCTCTGTGTTTCTGGGGTAACGGGAAGTCCTCACACAACCTCAGTGGGTGCCCCCCCAGCCAAAGGAGAGGGGCTCAGGGTCTGCTTATTTCCACAGGACAGAAGCCAGTTCCTGGCCGAGCAGGTGACTTGGGTGTCTCAATGCAGGTGACAGGGTGGGGCCTGAGGTGCCTCTCATCCCCCCTCCCCCCCGGCGCCCTCCAGAGGTCCCCACGGAAGGCCTGGTGGTTGCGTGCAGACTCATATCTCTGACTCCCATCTGCCTCTGGGGAAATTCTGGGTCGCCACGCCCTCACCTGCACTTGCGAAGTCCTCATGGAGGTCATGCCCTCTGACCCCTCATCACCACCACCTGCGTTTGGGGCCTGGATGCTCAGAGCTGCTGGCCATGCCTCCTGCCTCTCCCTCGGGGCACCCAGGTGGCATTACACACACACGTCACAGGGGCTCAGGAGGACACGGGGGTCACTGAGGGCGGCTGCTCTGTGCCTGGGGACCTGGGTGGGGCTGAAGGAGCCTCCAGCCCGAGAACAGGTCTGGTGGCAGCTCAGGGAGGTGTCACGAAGGCCGAGAAGTGCACCTTGGACGACAACTGGTTTCCTTTCTGGAGCCTGCCTAATCTGCTGGCTTTGTCTGCCTTTCAGGAGCCCCTGGCTACCTGTCCACAGAGTCAGCGCCGTGCTGGGACAGCAGCAGGCCTGCAGGGGGCCTGACACCTGCACGGTCAGCAGCAACAAAAAGGCGGCTTCAATGTAACCCAAACCCTCTCTTTGCCTTTTCCCCTTGCGGGCAGCTGAGCTGGTGAAACGCTGGCACACGTCCTGGCCCCACCCACCCTCCTTCTGGCACCTGGCTTCCCTTCTCGGAGCTCAAGGCCCCCCTGTGCCATCACCAGATGCAGGCCTCTCGCCCTCTCTTGGCTGTTTCTCATCTGTGAGACCAGAGACATGTCACCCCCCTCCAAGGGGTGTGGGTGGCCACTGGGTGGCAAGTGCACCCCAAAGACTAACCTATTCCTTCTGGTCGGCAGGCCGCTCTTCATTTACAGGGGACCGCAAACCTTCTCTCCACCCTTACACCCCAACTTCAGCCCATGAACTCTTCCTGGGAGGGCCTGTCACCCAGTTTTGACGGCCGAGCTGCTGCCGGCTCCCAGGCACCCCCTCTGCCCTCTGCTCACCTCCCACCCCACCCCTGCCCGTGCACGGGGCACAGCAGCGTGGCTGGTCCTTCCTGGAGGAGGACGTACAGGATGCACAGCAGGGTGCCCTTGGAGGCCTTCCCCCTCGAGGTCCGACATCCTACTGACGCTACAGCCACGGGCTCGAGCCGAGCCGCCTCTGCCCGTCCTTGGCCATGGATGTGGACTCGCAGACCTGAGATGCCCCAGACTGCGGGGTTCCTTGCAGCATCGCCACCTCTCCCTCCCTCCTCCCTTCCCTGTTCCTCGTGCCTCCTCAGAAGGGAGTGCACAGGAGGCAGAGGGCAGAAAACGTTCAACCAGAACAGGGGCCCTGGCCCAGGGAGGGGTCGAGTGACGTGCACTTACTTTCGGAGGCGTAAGACCCGGCCGGGCAGTGCATCAGGCAGGTGCTCAGGTCCTGGTGGTGGTAGAACCCGGGGCGGCAAGACAGGCACTGGAGTGGGCTCTTGCCCATGCAGGTCTCACACCCCCGGTGGCACCTGCGGCAGCGTCTCCCTGCTGTGTCCCCGAAGTAGCCCAAGGGACACTCGCTCACGCACTTCCTGGGGGAAGGGGAACAGAGAGGACCTTTCCAAGTTAGCCAAGCCCTGGGCATCTCTGCTCAGCTCAGCACTGGCAGCCCAAACACCGTGCCAAGGTCAAGCCAAGGTCGGGCCAAGGACACCAAGGCCCCAGGGGTGAAGGTTAAACCATTGGTGCCCTTTGTCTTACCAAACAGTTGGGAGGTTCCCAAGGGCCTGGGAGAGGGCACAGATGAGAACCTGGGAATCCTCTGCTTTCCAAGTAGCCCCCAGAGAGGCAGTAAATTGTGGAACTTTCAGCTCCAGCAAGAGCCTGCTCCCCATCCAGCCCACGTCCTTGGGCAGTGGGTCTCCCGGGCAGTGACCCAAGTCTGCAGCAGGGCTGAGTCTGCACAGTGTAGGGGGGTGGCGGCTGCGTCTGGGACCCCTAGGGCACCTAAGAGTCTCATCTGTCTGCACCCCTGCCCTGCCCTCGCACTCAGGGATAGGAGCTCCCTGTGTGAGGCCCATAGCACTAACTTTTAGAGCAGTATCCTGCCCTGGCTGGTGTGGCTCAATGGACCAAGTGCCCGCCTGGGAATCAAAGGGTCGCTTGTTTGATTCCCACTTGGGGCACATGTCTGGGTTTGTGGGTCAGGTTCCCAGTAGGGGGCACGCAAAAGGCAGTCACGCACTGATGTTTCTCTCCCTCTCTTTCTCCCTCCCTTCCCGTTTAAAAATAAATAAAATCTTTAAAAAAAAATAGAACCGTATTGGCCCCTAAAATGACATCCGTCTCTGGTCCCCAAGTGGTCAACTTCGGGATGCTCAATAAGACCCATTTCAGTTTAACGACAAGGACAGAAAAAGCTTCTACATGCAGACGCCATGATGCCACAGTTCTGTCAGGAACAGAAATTACTTGTGTGATGAGCACAAAACCATTAGTGAAACTGATGAAATTCCAAAGCAGTGAACTTCCGTGGGGGTTCCTTCGGAGGAGGGGGCATCCCATGAATTCCTCCGGAGGGGCGCCAGGTGTGCGAGGCTCCCAACACAGCTCAGATCAGAACCCCCCCAATCCCCTCACGGTGTGCGGGGGCCCCACCATGCAGCCCAGAGCCCAGCCCGTTACCTGCCAGTCTTGGCACTCCCCAGGCTGAAGTGGACACAGTTCAAGCACTGGTCTGCACCGGGGCCCTCGCAGCCCTTGTTCCCGCACTCCGGATGGCACATACCTTAAAGAAACAAGTACTTCCTTTCAGCCACCCAGACACTTCCTCAGTCCCATCCTGTCCCTGCGACCCTGTGTCGGGGTCAAGAGGAGCTTCCCTAGAGAGCGAGGGGGCCCCTGAGCATGTGCACGGCATGACCACAGGCCTGGGCATCCACCCCCCTGGGCATTGGCCACAGGGGAGCAGTGGCCCTGGTCGGGGTGAGTGTCACAGGGTCCGAGGCTCCAGACGGGGGCAGCCCGAGGCAGGAGGGCCAGCGGTGGGGGCCGACCTGTGTGGAGAGGGACACGGTGAGAGACGAGAAGAGAAGCCGGGATGGGGACGGTGAGGCAGGTAACCACCCACTCAGTGTGGCCCCTGCGTCTCGACCCTGGGACTGGCCAGGCGTGTTACTTTCTGTCCCAAAGGATGAAGCAACGTCGAGTGGGGAGGGTGTGGGGGCCGCTGCTGACACCCGGTGATGACCCCCCAGGAAACAAGCAGCGAGGACTGGGGTGGCCACAGGATGGCTTTCCTGGGGCTCGGGCCCCGGGGGTCTGGTGACGCTTGTGTGGGCCTGGGGTGGGCCAGGACGGCCCCTCTCCGCAGTCCCAGTTTTGACTTCCCTCCCTCACGCCCTCAGCAGCCCCTACACTGCCCCCTCTCCCAGTTTAACTCCAGGGGGCCCGTGTCTTGTTGCAGAAGCAAAGGGGAGAAACACAGGGGACCTAGCACGCACCAGCAAGTCTTGCCCCTCTGGGGGCTTCGCTCTGGGTACGCCACAGGGTGCAGCCTCGTCTGAGACGTGGGTCACACTCAGCCTCAGGTTGGGTGGGGCGTGCCCACCCACACGTGCCCTCCTCCCCAGCATGACGAATGTGACCGCTGAGGTTGGGACCGCCCCATGTTATCCCCGGCCTCTGTCCTCCCCTCAGAAGTGGCTCAGGAGAGCCCGTCCATGCAGGGAAGGTCTTGTAGGCCATTAGAAAGACTTCTGAGTCTTTAGAAAGGGGAAAAATAAAACCCTTCTATAAGGTTTTCGTTATGGGAGGGGGTGGGAGTGAGTTCAGAAGCAAAGAGGAGGTGATTTGCCGGCCACCAGCATTTCACGGGGACGGGAGGTGAAGACAAAAGTCCCCATTCTCTGCCACCCACAATGGGTCTTTGCTGAGGCGCACAAAGCCCTCTTCATTCCCCTCCAAAGGGCCTCCAGACCTTCCCAGTGTTATGGCTGGTTTATTTTGCTTTCCTCCCCGAAGGTTTGATGTTGTTGCTATTTCCAAAGTTTTCATTGTGGGTCCCACTGTGAACCCCCTTTCTAAGTGGCCTCTGTCCCCGGGGACGTGCTGGGCTGCGCCTCCCGCTCTGGGGTGGGATGGGAGTGGGAGCTGCCCGGTGCACGGCCCCACAGGCCAACCACATCCAAAGCTGGAAGCTCATCACCGAGCTCCCCCCGCCACCCCCACCCCTTCCCTAGCTCCAGACTGTTTGCCACTTGAAGTCAAGTCTCATTTCACTCGATTCTGTCCACGTCGGCCCAGCCCATTCACAGTGATATCCTCAGGAATCCTGCCTCCCTGCACCATTTGTGCTGGAAGTACATGAACTTGGCTACCGGGCTCTGGCCCTCCCAGCCCGCCAGCCGCCAGCATGGCCTCACGGACACGCCACCTTCTTCCGCAGTGACTTCTCCAGGTCGGTCTCGCTGGATAAAGTTAACTGTCCTCAATCTTAAGGAGGTGTGGGGGGACCGGGAGAAGAGAGACCATTTCGTCCCTCTTTCCTGGTACAGGAGAAGGAAGGCAGGATTCGGTCTAGAACATTCACTGCCATATTCCCAGCACCAACGTGGCTGTTTGTCACGAGGAGGACGAGGAGGTACCCAATAAAAATGCGCAGAGCGGCTGAACAAGGGTGAGAGAAAGGATGAAAGAGGAGTGGGTGGAAACTGGGAAAGTGCAGGTGTCCTCCCCACCCCCACCCCCGCACAGAATACTCTAGAATGTCCCAGGACAGGTTGGCCCTGGGGAAAGGCCTGCAGCTATGCTTCCAGCGGCAGGTTCTCAAGTGTGGACCTCGCCCTTCCCACTCCCTGCTGGGGTCTCTCCGCAGTGGAGGGGTTAGTCAGGGACACCGAGGGCAGCCCGCACAAGGCTGGGGCGCACCCAACAGCGGTGGCAGTGGAACCCTGACAGGGTGTCTACAGGTGGGGGGCCGAGTCCCACCCCCCAACCTGGGACAGGCCAGTAAGGCTCCGAGGATGCTCAGCTGAATGCCTGTCAGCTCCTCTCCCCGGACGGCTCTCCATGTGAATCGTCTCCCACAGCTCAGTATCAAGAACCCAGCTCTTAGCCCTGGCTGGTGTGGCTCAGTGGATTGAGCGCAGGCTGAGAACCAAAGGGTCGCCAGTTCAATTCCCAGTCAGGGCACATGCCTGGGTTGTGGGCCAGGTGCCTACTGGAGGCCACGTGAGAGGCAATCACACATGATATTTCTTTTCCTTTCTTTCTCCTTCCCCTTACCTCTCTCTAAAAATAAATAGAGAGAGAAAAAAAGTGCCATTAAAAAAAAAAGAACCCCAGCTCTTCAGGAAGCCTTCTGACTCAAACCCATCTGGACGGCTGTCCCAGCCCCATAGCTCCCTGCGCCTAAGAATCCCCGTCCTTCCCTGCAGCTCATTCTTGGGGCCAACACGTATGTTATCCGTGCGTCGATCTGTCCTGCCATCTCCTCACCCAGCCAGTATGCAAGTGTCTCCCAGACCCAGGGGCTTCCTGACTTCCCAAGGCTCCAAACTCAGGGCACGCCCGATGCACACGCAGAGCCTGCGGGCTGACGGCGGACCCCCGTCTGCAGGCACGGACATGGGCTGGTGTGCAAACTCTGCCCAACACCATTGGGGTAGAGGATCCGGGGTACAGGAAACGCACACACAGGTGCTGGAGAGCAGCCTGGGGGTTCGCCACGGCTTGTCCTTCCTGCTCAGAGCAGTTTCCGAAGGAACGGGGGATGTTATGAGTTTCCCTGTGTTTATCGCCATTCATGCCCTCCCGGGACAGTATGCTGGACAGTCAGGGGGCGCAACCAGGCCTGTGCGGGGGGGACACAGGGGTGGGGGGTTGACTGCAGATGAGGTGCCAACAAGGATCAGAGACCCCTCTTGTGACTGGTCTGGTCTCTTTCTTGATGGCTCATGACCTGGGCAGGCGACATCAGGTTCCTGAGCTTATTAAACTGTGGAGTGAGAGCCCGTGTGTCTTACGAATCAAGCCCCTGTCCCTGCTGGGCCATCCTGGATGTCTCTGGGTTGAGGCTGCATGGGCCCCCAGCACCCCGCACGGTCCCATGGGGGCTGACCACACATCCTGAGCCATCCTCACCCCACGACTCCTTTCCCGGAGTCCAGGCTGCCTGCATTCTCAGGACAACTCTGTCCTTCCCTTGAGGTCACTCTCTTCAGCAGCCTGAGCACCCGCCTCCCCATTTCCTGCACCATCCTCGCTCCCTCGCTCACTCGATGCCACGTCCCCCCAAGACCTGCTGAAGGTGGCTCTTCACATGGTGGCCTGCGGAGCCACCGGGGTGGCTTCACGCATAGCCACGCCAGGTGCTGCCTGGTGGCCGCTGGGGGTTCCCTGGCACCTCGCTTGGTCCACTGTGGCTGTTGCGGGGTCCCCCGAGGCCTCCCCGCCCCTTAGCAGCACACCCCTCAGCTGGATTTTCACATCCTCCTTTGCTTCATGAGCCTCGCACTCCACCACGACCTTGGCCTTCCAGCCTCCTCGGCCCAGAGAATAGCTCTGGCTGTCCTCTCTGCCCCATGCTCAGGGAGCCATCCGTGTTGGGTGAGAGGCCAACCCCCACTGCCCACCTGCCTCATGGCTGTGCCCGCCCCCAGGCAGCTCTCCTGCAGGCTCTGGCGAGGCACCTGACACCCTCCAAGGAGCCCAGACCCTCTTGGCAGATTCTTGCCCACTATTGTCCTGGGATCCTTACCTTCGTGGGTGGCTGGGCTCCCCCTCCATCTCAGACGCCCCCTGCTGCCAGACTCTTGAACTGCGCCCATCACCACCATGCCTCCTCTGTCTAGGACCAGCTCTCTGCACTCCCCCACAGAAAGTCCCCCTTGTTCCCTCACTCAGTCACCCCTGCAAGCTCCCGCCTCCATCCCCCTCGCCTCTGGGCTGAGCTCTGCAGAAGGTTGTTAAGAATCATCGTTCCACTTCAAAATAACCCATGACCCCCCTTTCTCCCTGGGTTTGTCTGAGACGGAGATGCTTCCCCAAGAGGCACCTCAGAGATGCCCGGCCCCGCACGCCTCTTGACTGTGCCTTGGATCTAACCTGGCTGCTGCTTCCTCCTCCCCTTCCTTCTCTTCCTCTCCCTCCTCCTCCTCAGGGGAGGGGAGGACCCTCTCTCTCTCTCTCCCCCCTCTTCCTGGTCCCCCTTTTCCCTCTCCTAGTCCTTCCTCCCCAAAGCCCTCTCCCCTTGCCTTTCTCACAGCATTCTCTCTGGCTCTCCTCGCTGTTACCATCCCACCTGCCCCACTTGCCCCAAGAACGCAGGGGACTCCCAGAGCATCAGAACCACACCTTAACCCCACAGAGCCCCGCCCCCGCCCCCCCCATCCCTCTAGAGCACACCCCTGGGAAGAGTGAGCTACAGGGGTGCAGGCCAGTCTTCCAGCGTGATTCCAGGACAGTGTGAGGTTAGAGTCAGTGGCAGATTGAAGGGGGGAAAAGAAACCCAGTCATTTATGAATAATTACTGAATCTTGCCACGGTTTATAAATCACCAGGGGAAACAGAGCAGATTAGTCCATACATAATTCAATGGCCCATTTTAAAGGAAAGGTAGAAGACACGTTAAATGGAATCGACCATAATTTATGCCTGAGCTGGACGCGTGGAATGTTCCATTGTTCCCTTGCTTCTCCCCCAGAAGCTATTAGATAACTCGAAGCATCAGTAGTCTTGGATGGTACCCGTCATTTATCACGGAGCTGGAATATTTAGCTGAGGAGCATATGCCCAACCAGAAATGCTCGGTTTCTCACAAATCTCTGTGAGAGGGTTCGGGGGAGCAGCTTTCTACATAAAGTGCTGATTGCCACGGGCATCGTCTGAATCCCTCTCCCTGCGGCAGTCTCGGCGGAGGGAGCTGGAGGCCCAGAGCCAGGGCAATGCACCATATAGCTGGGGGCAAAGGACCCACAGTGGCCCCTTCGCGGAAGCCCTTTCGTGTAGCATTTGTATCCACCGATATAAGGACTCGAGACCCAATCCTGGGTCCTTATTGAAGCCCTTGAGACTGGCCATGATCTCCAGGCCAGCTCCTTGCCTGGCTGTGCTTGCTCAACCCAACCATCTGGACCCCCGTTAGGTCCCTGGCTGAGACACACGAGATGGGACCCCCAGAATAAAATGGGGTACCACGGAAGGAGTTTCACTGAGCACAGGGCAAGCCCCAGTTCTGGTTGGGCATAGAGAACCTCGATTTCCCAGTCTGCGACGGTTGGAGAACCTTACTAGTCTGCAGCATACTTACTGGTCTGTAAAGTGTTAGGGCAGCCGTGGGAGGGAGGAGCTGTGTGAGTGCAAATTGGCATTGTTATTACGACTTCCAGGACAGCGAGAAGGCGTAGAGTCCTAACCCCCAACCTTCAGCTAGGAGCGGTCCCACATTTGAAGAGCCACGGCGGGAAACCAGAACTCGCAGAGGCTGGCAGGCCGTGTCCCCGGGATTCAGGCCCCCTACCTGTGTAGTCTTCTTCGTCCTCGGGCGCCTCGGCCTGGGGAGGCGACTGAGAGGCCTTGGGTGGCCCCAGCTCCGGGGTGGACAGCTCCAGCATCCGGGAGCGTGACTGGTGGGAAGTGAAGCTGTCGTATGGGTGCTCCGCCGTGCCGTACAGGATGAGGCTCCATTCTTTCAGCTTCCCTGTAAGGCACCCGGTCCACAGAGTCAGCAAACTGGCCCCTCAAGTCCCCGTCCCCCAGCAAGGCCACGTGGCCCCTGCCTTTACTCCCTCATCACTCAAGGACCAGGAACGCACCTACTGCCCAGGCCACGTTCTCTGCCCAAGGGTCTCACTGGAGCCCCCTCGATGGCCCCTACCCCCATCACCGGCAAGGACAGCCTCTTCCCTTCTCGAAGTATCCAGTGGGCCAAGCTGGGGCCAGGAGCCTTGGCCCACGTGCCTCCATGTGTGACAACTAGGCTACCCTGAGGAGTCGTGCTATTTCAGTCCTTAACCCCGGACCACAGGAAGATTGGTCTCAGGCTCCTCCCTTCACAGCTAGCCTGGGCAGCTGGGGACGTTTGGTGCGATGGCAGTGGCAGTGCAGCCCAGATGTGCACAGAGGCTGGATGCAGGGCATCCCGGAAGCGGGAGGATCCATGGCAGCAGCAAGGTTTGGGGGAAATGAGGGATCGGTGTGGAGAGGGCGGTGACTGATGGGAGAGCACTGGCCAGAAAAGGGGTCCCGGGGGGTGGGAAGAGGCAGACAGCAAGGACCCCACCCCACCACCAGCTTCCACATGGGATGGATGGCGCACAGGCTGTTGGGTCTTCTCAGGTGTACAGAGAAGTGGAAAACCTGGCCTGCAGTTTCCAGGCGACACCCAGATGTTATAAAGCGCGTGAGGAGCCAAGTCGGATGTGCCACGGGCCGGCTCCACTGTGGGCCACAGGCCTGGGTCTCCGTTCTTGCTGCAGTGCAACCAGCATTGGTGACGGTGGGACCATGTTATAGGGGGGAGGTCACTGCTGTCTTTCTCGGAGAAATTAAGGGGCTCAGGCCTAGCACGACCTGCTGGAGGACACGCCATTCCTGCTGATGAGACTCACTGCCGCCCCTGCCTCCCTGGCTACCTTTACACCTGGGCCCGCGCCAAACACAGTCGCACTGACTGACAGCCACCCCTGCGGCCCCCTGTGACGCCACCACGACCCATACCAGGGACGGCAACTTCACCAGCCTCGAGTCTGTGTTGTCCGGGAAAACTCCTGGCTTCCCCCTCTCTTTCCATCATGGGCGTCTAGCCCATCTGAATGCTTTACCAGGGGCGTCCAACCTGTGGCCCGCGGGCTGTACGCAGCCCAGGGTTGGCTATGAACACGGCCCAACACAAAACTGTAAATGTACTTAAAACACGATGAGATTTTTTGTGTGTGTGATTACGGGGTGCAATGTATTTAAGGTGGGGCCCAGCAACGCCTCTCCTTTCAGGTGGCCCAGTGACACCCAGAGGTTGGACCCCCTGCTTTGGGCAAAGGGACACCAGCGCCCTGCGTCTCCGCCATCTGCATCGTTACAATCCCCTCTGTTCCTGCTACTGCACTTCTTCGCTCCGAACGGCAGGCCCAGTGTCTTTCGCGGTCTTTACACTGTTTTTGCCTCGTGGACAGCTCTGCTAGTATCGCCACGTTTTGTTCCGTCTCCGGGAATCTCTCGGATTCTCAAGCCCCCGCGTGGGGGGCTCCTGCTTTTCCATTCGCCCTGTCAGTGGTCAGCTCTCGCCCCTCCTGTCCCAGTGGGGTCCCGGGAGGACAGAGGCATCACTGGTCTGTCGCTCACCGGGGAGCACTCGGGTGCTGCTCTAAACGATGTTTGATGGTGACTCTGTCACCCCACGTGGCACGTAGTGGCACTGTTTCTTCTTAACCGTGGCCCCGGCCGACACAAGTCCCCCGTCCCGAATGTCAGCAGCCCCCAAACCTCCCTAGGTCAGGCCCTGGATGGCCTGGGTTTCTCCTGGCTGCTGGGTCGCGCGCTGGAGGATGTAGGTCCGTGAATGTGAAAAATTCACAGTAGCAGGCCCTGAGCCTGCTACCTCCTAGCACACAGCCTTCCAAAGGGTTCTTTTCGCCGCCCTGAGGCCATTCCCCTAACAGGTTCCTTAACAGAGGCTGCACGGTTAACGACCCAGGAAGCAGTTCCCACGGCACAGAAGCAGAGTCACAGCCCCGGTCAGGAGTGCTCCTCCGTCCTCCAACCATCCCTCAGAGTCAGACGAAGCTACATTTCAAACCCACCACGGAATCTGGGCATCTTAACCACCGAGTGACGGACCGTAATTAAGGCGGGTGCGACAGCTACACGAGAGGAACCAAACGCTCTGTGAGCTATAATTGGAGTCGAGATTTATTTTGGGCTTATAGGATGTCGCCGAAAACCCCCACCCAAGGCTCAGTTGCTAAAATTAAATTCTTATTTTGGGATGTAGGTTTGGCAGGACAAACCAGAGGGGCTGCTCCAAGCTCAGGATTAGCATGCACCCCGTCTGGAGGGAGGGAGAGGGGAAAGAACTCCAAGAAACCAAAATTGTAGATTCTAAGAGTTCTCACTGTAAGGAAAGAAAAACTTTCTCTTTTCTTTTTTCTTTGTGTGTCTATCTGAGATGGGTATCACCCAACTAACTGTGCCACATCTCACCACATACGTAAGTCGTTACGAAGCATCCCTTAAAATTATTCAGTGCCGCCTTGGCTGGTGTGGCTCAGTGGATTAAGCACTGGCCTGTGAACCGAAGGGTTGCCAGTTCGATCCCCAGTCAGGGCACATGCCTGGGTTACAGGCCAGGTCCCCAGTAGGGGGCATTCAAGAGGCAACCACACATTGATGTTTCTCTCCCTCCCTTCCCCTCTCTCTAAAAATAAATGAATAAAATCTTTAAAAAACTACTCACTGCCATATATCAATTATACCTCAATAAAATTGGGTAAAAACGAATTCCAAGAAACCAGAAAGAGGGGACTGAAGGGAAGGCAGGAATTCAGGAGGGAAGAGAGGCTTCATTTTTATTTACAAAACCCACAGCATATATTACCTTCCACATACATACTTTTTTTTAGAAAGTATATTTAATTTATAAAAGCTATGAACAAAGTGCTCGTACTGGTCAAGAAAAAAAAACATTAAAAACCTGTGGTACTCAGGTCCTGATTGGGTAGCTTACCGTCCTGTATACCAAAATGGTCGCAGGTTCAATTCCCAGTCAGGACACACACCTAGGCTTCAGGTTCGATCCCTGGTTGGGGTGCGTATAGGGAACAATGGATCGATGTTTTTCACACTGCTCTCTCTCTCTCTCTCAAATCAATACAAACATATCCTCAGGTGAGGATTAAAAAAAAATTGTGGTACTCAGGGCTTCTGATGTCTATTTCGGAATAAACAACAAATAGAAATGGCTCAAAATCCCAAAGTAAAGGGAACGCAGTAGAAGTCCGCCTCCGGCCCCACCCCTGGCCACCGCCTCTGTCCCCACAGGCAACCGCTGACCTGTTTCCTGTGCATCCTTCCCGCGGCATTTTCTTCTTCCCCAAGCACGAATGGACGTATACCGGGCCCTGTCTCCTTCCCTAATGCACCCACTTTCTCACTTCTCCCACTGACGAGGCATCTGCGTAATCTTCCTATCGTTGCATCAGAGAGGTGGAAAGTCCCCCACCGAGGGGCACTGAAGTTGTTTGCAAACATTTGCAATTACAAATGTTTTTTGTAACCTCCTGGTCACACGAGGTGGGGACCTGGCCCTTGCGAGCAGAGCAAGGACCCTGGAGGCTCATGACCTGGCCTTGACTCCCAGCTCAGCTGCCTACAGGCTGGCTGTGTGACCTTGGGCGATGACTTCACCTCTCTGATCTTCAGCTTCCTCATCTGTACAGTGGGAATAGTAATAATGCCACCGGCCTTACAGAGTTGTTGGGGGCATTAAATGACTTCATGAGAGTAAGACGCCCAGCACAGTGACAGGCATATAGGTGCTGCTACTCGGTGTGAATGACATCCAGTGGGCACCTCATTCCGTACCAGCCCCGACCCGCAGTCCCGGCTGAGAGGAGCCGGAAGGACCAGATACCAGGGAGGTGGCGGCACAGCCCCAGACCGGGGCCCAAGTCCCCACTGAGCAGGACTACTATCAGAGTCAGGAGGACTTCATGTTTATTTTTATAATCCTCGCCCAAGGATGTGTTTATTGCTTTTAGAGAGAGAGAGGCAGACAGACAGAGAGAAACACTGATCAGCTGTCTCTGGAACACACCCTGACCAGGAATCACACCTGCAACCTTTTGGAGTTGGGATGATGCTCCAACCCGCTGAGCCACCGGCCAGGGTGAAAGCAGGACTTCGGAACGTCCGTCTGCTCTGGGCCAGGCACTTGACAAACCTGTGTTGTTTACTATTCAAGCCACGCAGCACGCCGGTTCATGTTTCCCTTATGAAAACTCAACCAGTACCGTTCATTTCTCCACTTCCCGGAGGAGGGGCTCTTAAAAGGGGTCCAAACCCAAACTCTTGGGCATTCTTGCTGCAGACTTCTGAGCCTGTACAAGAAAGAACCCGTGGGGACGGCCCCGCCAGGACTCTGCCTCGAGGTGTCATCGGCAAGGCCCCAGCGACCACGACTGGGACAGGCAGGGGGAAATCCACGGCTCAGGCCCTCCGGGGCTGCCAAGAGTGGCCACGCACTGTCTTTGACACAGCGCCCCTCAGTGAACTGAGTTCCTGGTGGATACACAGGGCCATCCCTATCACACACAGGCAGAACCAGCATTAAGGATGAATTTGCCAAGAGGAAAATCCCAGCAGTAATGAAGCACTTGCATTCCCTGGCATTTTGAACTAAGCATCAAAATTCCTGGAGAAGGCCCTGACTGGTGAGGCCCAGTGGGCTGGGCGTCGTCCCACAAAGTGAAAGGTCACCAGTTCGATTCCTGATCGGGGCACAAGCCTGGGTTGCAGGCCCGGGTTCCCAGCGCGAGAGGCAACCAGCCAATGATTCTATCCGTCTCTTTCTCCCTCCCTTCTCCTCTCTCTAAAGATAAATAAATTAAACCTCAAAAAAAAAAAATCCTAGAGAGAGGGACTTGCAATTAGACACAGCAGATAGAGTTGGGGGAAGAGTCCTGTTAGATGAAAAACTCTGATTTAATATTTTGGGAAGCCTTTGGCAATTAGGGAAGTTATTAACAATAAAGTATTTATTAATTCTCCCCTACCTCCATACTTCAAACAGCAGGGAGAAGTTCTTTAGATGAAGCACAATAAAGAGAAGAGACTTAGAAAAATCAAGAAATCTGTTTTAGTCCAACACTCTGGTGGGAGATTTTCCCTCTGAAGTTCAGTGAACCCGGGTTACAAGGTTTACAAAGTTGAACGCAGAGGTGTGGGCGGAAGGAATAAAAAAAGGCTCCGTTTACTTACAAAAATATACAAATATACAAGAACACTTTAAAAGAGTGAATTTTGTAGTATGTGACCTATATTTCCATGAAGCTGTTATATGAAATACTGTACACACACACACACAGAAATGCCAACCTTTACTCAATACATTTAGCACATAGTTAAAAATGCACATTAAAAATGGCAAGCAACAGGAAGGAAGAAAAAGGGAACATAGGAATAGCCTGGAAAAAAAGGGAAGCGCATACACACACGTGTGTGCCCAACCCCCATACATGTGCGCATGCACCCATGGGCACACACACATCTTCAGAGCCAGACGTAAAACAGGGGCCCTGGCTGGGTCGGCTGGCTCAGCTGGTTAGAGGGTCATCCAGATACACTAAGGTCGAAGGTCCGATCCCCAGTCAGGGCACATACAAGAAGCAACCAATGAATTCATCAGTGAGTGGAACAAAAAACAGACGTTTCTCTCCCTCTCTCTCTTTCTCAAATCAATAAATTAAAATGAATAAAGCAGGAGAAATGGGAGAATCTTCCCTATCCTCTTGTAGCCATAAAACCCTTTAAAGATGGTGATTCCATAGCAGGTGCTGGAGAGGCCGTGGAGAAAAGGGAACCCACATGCCCTGCCCGTGGGAATGCAGACCGGTGCAGCCGCCTTGGAAAACAACATGGAGTTTCCTCACAAAATCTGCTGAAAGATCCAGCAACCCCTGTTCTGGGCATCGACCTGGAAACATCTGAAAACCTTTATTCCTGAGGATTTCTGTACATATGTTCATTGCAGCGTTCTCTATGGTAGCCAAGGCATGGAAACAACCTAAGTGCCCTTCGATGGACAATCGGATAAAGCAGATGTGGTCCATGCATACACAGCGGACTATGACCCAGCTGTGTATGACCGAGAGGACGGATGAAATCCCACCATTTGCGTCAATGGGAGTGGATCTCAAGAGTATCGTGCTAAGCGAAATAAATCAGGTGGAGTAAAAAGAACCATATGATTTTACTCACGTGGGGCATAAAACAGAAAGCAACAAAAGAACCACCAAAACAAAATAAATAAAAACTCAGAGGCACAGACAACAATATGGGGGGAAGGATGGGGGGGTAAAGGGGTCAAACTTATAGCGACTGAAGGAGACTCGACTTTTATACAGGTGATGGATGATATTATCATAGAGGTGTACATGGAAACGTATGTAATGTTATTAACCAATATCACCTCAATAAACTTAATTTTTTTAAAAAGATGGTATTTTCAATGCCAGAAAAATGATCTAGGAATCTCAAGCTCCAGGGTTTATTGGGGTGAAGTGTTGAAACATCCATTAGTTGCCTCCTGTATGCACCTGGACTGGGGACTGAACCTGCAACCTAGGCATGTGCTCTTGACTGGGAATCGAACCCACAACCTTCTGGTTTACAGGACAGCGCTCCAACCAACAGAGCCACACCAGTCAAGGCTGGCAATGTAGTGGATAAAATCACCATCCACTTCTATTTCCTAAATTATGATTTTTCTTCTTTGACACATGAGCTATTTAGAAGTGTTTTTCAATTTTCAAATGCATGAGCCTTTTCTACTTATCTTTTTAAATTTTGATTTCTTAAGTGTTGTGTTAGAGAGCAGGGTTTGTATGCCGCAATCTTTAAAAATACCTGGAAGCTCGCCAAGGAGCCTGCCAGGCGGCCAATTTTCATTTGTGCTTCAAAGGGAAATGTGTTTATTCTTTAGTGGTTGGGTGCAGTGTTCCAAGACGCACCTCGCAGCTAACCTGTCAGCTGCTTTATGCAAATCTTACAGTCTTCCTGATTTTTGCTGTTTTACCCATCCACTATATTTGAGGTATGCTAAACCGCCCATCTTGTGTGTGTGTCTGTCTTGTGTCAACAAGTTTTTGCTTTATACATATTGAGGTCATGTTAAAATTGAATCAAGTCACCCTGGCTTGTGTGGCTCAATAGATTGAGCGCCAGCCTATGAACTAAAGGGGCACAGGTTCAATTCCCAGTCAGGATACATGCCTGGGTTGCAGGCCAGGTCCCCAGTAGGGGGCGTGCAAAAGGCAACCACATGCTGATGTTTCTCTACCCCTCTTTCTCTCTCCCTTCCCCTTCCTCTAAAAATAAGTAAATAAAATCTTTAAAAAATAGTATAAAAATATAAGTGAAGTAGCAGACCAAAATAATATTTACAGGAGCTCTGACACAGAAAGGGTTATTACATCTGTTTTACTTAGAAGGGTTATTCATCTAATGGCAGCAACACAGATGTCTGAGGACAAAAACAAAAATGGCAATTTTCAAAAATTGCCACGGTTTCTAGACAAACCCTCGGAAAAGTGTTCGCCCTCTTTAGCAATTATCACAACATAAAACAAGGGGGGAAATCATCGTATTTTTCAGACTATAAGACGCACCCCCCAACTCCATCTGGGAGGAACAATGGTTGTTAATGCTGCTGTTGAGTTCTGTTGACATTTGCATCGGTGAAATATTATGTTATTTATGTTATTACATATTTTACCACATTTTTTGCTTCAAAATTTTTTTTCCTATTTTCCTCCTCTGAAACCTAGGTGCGTCTTACGGTCTGGAAAACACAGAACTTTCCTCCTGCGGACCTGGTGAGCGAATACGCCAGCCCACACCTCTGAGACTGTAAACGGGCTCAACTGTTTTGAAAAGCAAATTGGTCGCATGTATCAAAAGCAGATGTTTTTGTGGTTTCCACCTCTTATTTGTCCCGGTAATTTGACTTCCGGTGAACGATCCCAGGGAAATAATTTGAAATTTAGGAGAGGGCTTTCGGCATTAAGCTGTCTATTTATAACCACCAAAGAACCCAGAAAGCAATCTACATGTCCAACGGTAGAGGGATGCTTAAATAAATGACGGCATTTCTCCTTGGCGACGTATTATAAAAAAGATATAAAACGCTCCCTACAAAGAATAGACAATGACATTAAAAAGTGCTTGATATGCAAGTGGCAGAAATATGAAGTGATGTCTGTGGCAGGGCTGGAGATCTGTGAAGTGTCGGGGAAAAAAAAGACATGAAAATGTAGACATATCTCTGATCGTGATGTGTTTCTGAAACTAATGAAGTCGACCCGAGAAGGGGTTTCAGGAGAATTCTTCCTCTTTCCATATCATTTTATTTATTTTTGGTATCCTCACCTGAGGGTATGCTCCTTATTTTAGAGAAGGGGGAAGGGGGAGAGAGAGCAAGAGAAAGATTGTCGTGAGAGGGAAACATCAGTTGGGTGCCGCCCATATGCACCCTGACCGGGAATCGAACCCACAACCTAGGCACGTGCCCTGATCGGGAATTGAACCTGTAACCTTTTGGTGTATAGGACAACGCTCCAACCAATGAAGACACCCAGCCAGAGCCACATCTTTTTGCTTTTCATTTTCATTCACGTTTAGGATTTTATTTTACCCGTTTATTACATTCCCAATCAGGAGATACAGACCCGAGGCAACAATGCTGCGCTTCATCCACACGATGACGTTGAACCTGGACTTAGGTGAGTGGGGAGGCTGGGCTTTTTCTCTTCAACTAGGAGACTCTGGGGAATAGTGTCACTACAACGGTCCCTCTCGAGAGTCAAAGGGAGGCACGGAGGCCAACGGGAGGAGACACGGAGAGACGTGGAAGGAAACAAGGTTCAGGAGGGAACTTTCGGGGAGGCGTGTGCGTGCTGCAGACGGGACACCTCGCCGAGCTCTCCGTCCGCCTCCAGGGAAGCAGGAGGGATGCTCCACGTCCACTCGCTGCGGGGCCGAGAGCCCAGCGACAAGCTTGGAAGCCGGCAGGGAGGGCACAGGCTTCACACCTGGCTTTCCTTCCAGCTGCGGGGACGAGACAGACTGAGCCACGGAACGCAGCGAAGATTGGCTTGAGACAGAGGTCACTGACACAGAGGCCAGGAAAGCTAACAATGCGGTGAGAACAGCCATGCTTCCAGGAAGAAAGAAAATGTATGAAGAGGACTGAAAGAAAATCAGGAAACCATGGAACTTTTTATCATGAAAAAGGGGGAAAAAAAGCAGTCACCCAGGAGAGACTAATTTTTCCTGCTTTTAACCAATTATTAAAGAGTTTACTGGGTATGAGAAGCTGAAAACAGAGTTGACTAAAATTATATGTGTTCCTGATTTAAATGGGATTCTCGGCAGCACACCCATTCATTCATTCATTCATTCATTCATTCAAGGACTCTATACTCCCTTCCCCAAGTTCAAAGTCCTGCACTTCTCAAGGCAAGCGTTGCCTGTCAAGGGCAAAAACACTCCAGACCAGTTCTGAATGTGAGCTATGCTCATCTGTCACCCTGCAATGTTGCACTGAGGTCATCGAGGCTCGTGGTTCATCTGCCACCTGGACACGAGCTGTGGCCTCGGCCCCCTGGACAGTGAGGCTCAAGGCGGAGCCCACAACCTGAGGCTTTATTGGGAGGTGCTGCCCCAGGACAGAAACAGGGAGCGGTGAATATCAACCTGGCCAAGCTTCAGAACGAAACAGCAGTGAACTGAGCAGGGCACATCTTCCGAACAAGCCCTGTAGGGACTGTCGGAAAGGGTGTGAGCTTTACCTCCTGTTTGTTATTAGGCAAAGCCTGGTGCACTTCTGGGCCGTGTTACCCGCCCTGCCCTTTGTCCCTGCCGCCCACCCCACCAAGGCACTGGATGCCGGGGAGGCCAGGGGGCCTTGTATCGCCAGAGGTAGAGAGAATAGCCACAGGCTTCCCAAGTTCTGCTGACTTGCCCTGGGGTTGGCTCCCCCTGGGGCGGCGCTGCTCCTACCTGCCTGGGAACAGAGGAGGCCCAAGGCGGGGTGGGGTGGGGGTGGGGGGCACGGAGCCCGTCTCGGAGCTGCCTGTGGATATTTATGGGGTGAAACGCAATCAGTGCATGCGGTTGGGGGTCAGTGGCACCAGCTGTCTGAACTGTCAAAAGTACTCTTTGAAAAGAACCTAATTCCCTGAGCTTCACCATCATCATCATCATTTCTTAGTCTTCCATTGAAGTGAGTGCGGCAACTTAGACGCGTTTAATTGTTTAAGGCAGAAATGCAGAATTTGGAAGAGAAATGACACATCAGGTGGGCTCCTGTCACTGAGCATAACCTTGAAACTCTTTTCATCAAGGGTTTGTTCGTGGAAAACCTCCCGACATCTGAACCTCACCCAGGCCAACGACGTAGATACTGTCATGCCCATCATTCACGCGCAGAAAGATGGGGAGACGTCCAGCGCCCAGGCCAGAAAGCGGCCCAGGGGGAACTCAGTCCTCACCTCCAGGCTGCTCTGCCCCTGGCTCACCCAAGGTCTTAACTCCGTGTCCCGCCTCTAATGCACGTGCTGACCTGGTCTTCCCTCACTGCCCACCTTCCCACAGCCACTTCCTCTTCCCGGTCCGGGTGACCTGCCTGTGGTTCGGGTCTGACTTTTATCACTAATCTGCGCCTCTAGCGTTTGCCCCGCAAACTCTGGTGAATTCTACCCCAGACCTCTCTGGACTCGCCCCCGCCGCGACATTCAGGTTCGAGGGAAGCAGAGACTCGAAGTTGAGATTCCACAGAAGGGAGCGGGCAGACTCAGGTGTGCTGGGCTGAGCTCCAGGGAAAGCCGAGACGTGTGGGAACTTCAGCGGCTGTGGCCCCGGGACACACCTGCTCAGACACAAGAGCCCTTGAAAGCCCAGTGCAGGTCAGCGTCCGACCCTTCTCACGGCATTTCCAAACCAAGACGCTGGCTAGCGATGCTCCGTTTCTTTGGTTTGCGAGCAAGTGTCGTGTAAGAGGAAGAAAGAGTAGACATGTGCCTATGAGCTCAAGACTTGAGAGAGTTTTCCATTTCAGTCCATCTAGGAGCTGGCAATCCAGCTTGCCCTGAGTGCGGCAACCCTAGATTCTGCTGCTTCCAGGGTTCTGGGTCCTCCAGAGTCTTGGCCCATTTAAACCTCCTCCAAGGCCCTTGACCAGTCACCTCGGGGCTGGGATGTTCCTGGAGGGAAAGTGGACCAGGTCTTTAAGACTGGTTGGAGCCGACACTGGCAGCGGGCAGGTAAGAAACCTGCTTCCATGACAACCTACTATGTGCCCCCCTGTGCCAGGAAGGTCCACTCCCATCCAGTGCTGCCAACACACGAGGTTTCCCAGGCAGTTGCCGGGGGAGCCAGTACTGGGAGCCAGACCTGTCTACCTTTACGCTCATGTTCTTCTCACCAAAGCATTGGTTTTGAGGCCCCGGGAAGTTCTGTGTGTTGGCTTCCTTTCATATTTACCTGGTGTTTTAAGTTATATTTTCCTTGATTACTACAAAGACTACATTTCTTTTGCTCATTGGCTTATATTTTTTCCTATATGAATAGCCTTTTCAGGCCTTGTGCCTATTTTTCTAGTCGGGGGATTTTCATATTTCTTAGTGATTTATAAACACTCTTTACATATTAAGGCTAAAATACAGAACAGAGCCCTGTTTGAGATCATGTAACTACAGGGGGTTGAGAAGTCACAGATGTCTGAGAAGGTGTTGGCCTGTGTACTGGACTATTTTAATACAAATTATTATTTTTTAATTCCCCCCTTGGAAAAAAGACTTTTTAGCATATTGAGAATTAATGATAACTGCTTACTGATTAGCAACATGTAGTCAGGAAAATCATTTGATGTATGAAATAAGTGCTGAAGCCCATGGCAATTAGCCCTTTACTCCTGTGAGTGGGCCTTGGAAAGAAAGAAATAATGAATGAAGACATCACCATCCAGCTCTGGCTGGTGTGGCTCAGTGGACTGAGTGCCAGCCTGTGAGCCAAAGGGTCGCCGGTTCAATTCCCAGTCAGAGCACATGCCTGGATTGCCGGCCAGGTGCCCAGTAGGGGGCGTACGAGAGGCAACCACACATTGATGTTTCTCTCCTCCTCTTCCTCCCTCCCTTCCTCTTAAACAAAACAAAAAAAGACAACACCATCCGGTAATGGGACCAAAGCTCTGCTCAGAGAGGACCAGGCTGCCCTGCACAGGTCTGTGTGGGGCTCGCCCTGCTTCGAAAGGCAGGCTGGTTGCCAAAGAGTTCTCACAGTTCTCCTCCTGCCCCCCTCCCTCAGCGTTGATGGAACCAATGCGGACTCCATCTCGTGCTCGGGGAGGAAGCGCTAATGCTGGGATGTGCCCAGCGTGCAGCCCGGAGGGAGGGCACCGTCCTCACCACCTACCTACGCTGGTTTCTGCAAAGACTGCCTCAGGGGCGGTAGCCCTCGGCAGGGTACGGCTTGCAGGAACCACTCTCCTCAAGAAAGCACTGGAGGGATGTGCCTGCTCTGTGACAATGTTGAAGACCGTGTCCCGGTCCCTCAAATCTCAACAGGTCACAGGAGGTTAGAGCTAGCAGCTACCAGGAGACGTCTATTCCATTCCTGTCTCAACGGGCCGCAGGCCCAGATTCCAACCACACCCACAGATGGGCACCAGCCTGTTCAGGCCTTAATGAGGGGCCAGCCCTAAACAGCATCCCTTGGATCAAACCTACAGAATGGAAGAAAAAAAGTTTAAAAAGTTGGCTTTTCTGGTAATGACCTAGTATCTAGAATATTTAAAAAAATCATATGTTTTTTCAGCATGAAAAGACAGACAACCCAATTTTCAAAGGGGCAGAGAGACTTGAATAGACATTCCTCCAAAGAAGATTTATGGACGATAAAAGATTCTCAGCATCATTAGTCATCAGGGACATGCAGACCCAAACCCCGACGAGACACCACTTCATACCAGCAGGATGGCTGCAGAAATTGCAAATAAAACAAGTGTCGACAAGGATGTCGTAACATTACCATAATTTTTGGACTATAAGACACAGTTTTCTTTTTCTTCCCCCCTCCCAAACTGGGGAGAAATAATGGTTGTTAATGCTGCTGTTGAGTTCTGTTGACATTACACTGGTAACACATTATGTGATTTATGTTACTAAATATTTTACCCCATTTTTTGCTTCAAAAATTTTTTTCCTCTTTTCCTCTGAAACCTAGGTGCATCTCATGGTCTGAAAAATACAGTAAAATCCTCATCTACTGCCGGTAAGTATGTCCCATGGTGCAGCCACCGTGGAAAACGGTTCAATAAGCTTCTCAGAAAGTCAATCACGGAATTACCACGTGGCTCAGCCATGTTACTCGCAGGTAACACACCGAAGAGGATGGGAAACACGTCCACAGAACACGCGCGTGGACGGATGTTGAAAGCAGCACCGTTTGTAACAGCGGGGAGGGAGAAACACCCCGGACGTCGGCCAGCGGGTGGAAGAGGAAACAGACGGGGTTCAGAACACGAAGGAACAGGGTCTCGTTGTCAGAAGGAATGAAGTGTGGACACACACTACAACACGGGTGAACCTTGGAAACGTCATGCTAAGCCTACGGAGCCAGACACGAAAGTCCACAGAGTGTAGGATTCCGTTCATATAAAACATCCGGGAGAGGCAAGTCCACAGAGAAAGATGGTAGATCAGCCCCTCCCGGGGGCCAGGAGGGGCCGCAGAGAGAGGAGCGATTGCTTCGTGGATACAAGGGGATGCCTTTGGAGTGATGAGAAAGTTCTGGAATGGGACAGCGGTGATGATCGCACAACCTGGTGAATGCACCTTAAAATGATGAAAACGGCGAGGTTCATACTACGTGAATTTTACCCTCATTCAAAAAAAAAAAATGACTGCAGACATCAGCGTGAAACTAAAGTCCTAGAGATGGCAAAAGGGCTGAAATACGAAAGTCACGAAACCCCCAGCGCCTCTGACCTTGTCTGTCCGGGTGGCGCACCTGGGACGGTAGGTCTTGGATTTCCAAGGTCCACTCCCCCTCCGCCTTCTCTCCCCAGCAGTGCACGGTCATGAACTCCCAGTTCGAAAACCCTTCGTTGGAATGGTCCAGCAATCTGCAACGGGAGACTTGGCGTCAGAACGTGAGGGGGCCCAAAGGGGATGGTGGCTGGGGGTGGAGGACCACTGCAAGGAGGCCGTGTCCTCAGACCGCCAGACAAGCCAGCGGAACCTGGCCCTCGGCGGAGGTGCGGGTGAGACGCTGGCTGCCTTCACACCCTCGTTTACGACACCACCCTGCACAGCTGTCTTCCCTCCATTCTCTCACGGGGTCCCTAAACACTGAGACAGTCCTGACCGGTGTGGCTCAGTGTCGACTGGCAAATGGAAAGGCCACCGGTTAGATTCACGGTCAAGGCTCATGCCCAAGTTGCGGGTCAAGTCCCCAGCTGGGGGCACACGAGAAGCAGCCACACATGGATTTTCTCTCCCTTTCTTTCTCTCTCCATTCCCCTCTCTCTAAAAATAAATTAATAAAATCTTAAAAAAATATTGAGAGACAAACAGGCTTCCCAGGTGCCCCGTATGAGACAGGGACCCTGCCCTGGTGGTCACCTCCCTGTTTTATAGAGAGGCCCCGGGGTGTACTGATTGCCTGCAGACTTGCTGGAGGGCACTGTGACCTCTGCCCCTGATCTTCCCAGCACCAGCAGGCCACCAACAAACGCCTTCAATCCGCCAGGTTCCTTCAGAAGGCATTTTGAGTCACACCCCAGGGGCAGCCCCCAGAGCCCAAGACCCCAGTGCCGGAAGGCAGCGAAACAGACAGAGGTGGGGCCAGGGAACTTCCCCTCTAGCCCCGAGGGGGCCTTTCCAAAATGCTGGTTCAGGAACGAACCGAAACGTCCCTGCTTGTCCCTGAGCCAGCTCTGGTGTGCCGTTCTCCAGAAGGTTACAAAGAAGGAAAAACGTGCAACTCCCCAAGCTTGTGGGGAAAGGGCTGTCCTCCCTTCCCCCGGCGCCACAGGTTTTAACAGCCCTATCTGGGGAGATGCCAGAACAGGTCTGGGTGTTTCCTGGAGCGGGTGGGAGGCACCCCTGGGTGCAATGTCGGGGGGCCGGGAGCTCCCTCCCCTCAGCCAGCCTCCCTGCGGGTTCTGGTGAGCTTCCGTTGCTCCTGCCTGACTGAGCCTTCAGCTCTGGGCCATTTTCTCACGTGGGTTTGAGCAGAAACAGGAAGCTACACAGCCCAACCCCGCCCCCCTTCTTCTAACACAGCAGGGGGGTTGGGGGGTCGTCAGTCTTCCCTCTTTAGAAGAAACAATTCCAGCTTTTTCTGCCTTACTCTTTCTTCTGAGTCTAAATTTCCGTCTCTACTCTGGAACAATTGTTTTTCTAACATTGGGGCTCTATTGTTCAGAAATCCCAGATATCGATACATTCTATGATGCAACATTCAATTCTCAGGTGGGGGTTCTCTGAACATCCAGTGAGAAAAATGTTTATCGAGAAACCCTTGTTTTGCCTGCAAGGCAGTGAGGTCAGTGGGACACCCCGTACTTTCTTCCACGAAACTGCAAAGGTCAAGGGTTTTCACACACGATGCCAAACAGAACCCAACGTGCCCAGGACAGAACAGACTGTTTTTCAAGGGCTGAAGGACTTGCGAATGTAAACTCACTCTTCGTGGAAAAAAAAAAGCTGGCAGGCTGAAAAAGCTGCCCCATTAAGCAAGAAGTGAAACCCAGTCGAAGGTAATGGATTCTATTATCACGCGATCTGTCTTGGGGGAAGAGAAATGCAAATTCCCCTGGCTCAGGTGACTGCCAAGTGGCCTCTGGGCAGGTTTAGAGTGGTTGAGGGCCCAGGTTCAGCTACCCAGCAAATGGGTAGTGATGAACCACTGACCCTGGATGACCGCCTGCTCTCTAAGAATCCAGGGGCTCAAACACCGGACCTGAGCAGAAGGATGATTAGAGGGAAAAGGCAGAGTGGATGATGCTGGGGCGCTGGAAGGTTCTGGAAGGTTCTGGAAGGTCGGACAGATGATGTAAGCAGGATGGGAAGGGCAGCCAGCCACCTGGGCCAGGGATGGTGCCGGGGGTGTTCATCTACACCATCACCTTCAGTTCTTGTGCCTTTCCTGATGGTGACCGAGGACTAAAATGACATTCCCAGGGGTGAGGAAGGAAGGGAGAAGTGGCTAGCTCCTGGGAGCCCAGGGAAGGTGCCCCGGCGCCAGTGGGGGCGTCTCGGCTCCTGTCCTGGCTGCTTACCGGCCACCCCGACACCCCGCTAGGCCGGCCCGGCCTTACCTCTTTGCCAGTAGCTGGGACTTGGTCCCCGAGGGAGAGATCAGGTGGATCTGGAGGTCTCCTCGGCGCGGGTGGGAGATGGAGATCCGGGCCACCACGTGCTCCAGGTAGCCCACGCGCTGGTCTGAGCGGTTGGCGCAGGCGCTGGTCAGGGCGGTGGTCCGCAGCGTCTGCACCAGGGGGATGCTCCTGGGAGGGGAGGGGCAGTTCAGGAGGTGTGGCCTCTGGGCACTGGGGGGCGGGGCCCAGGGAGAGCTCCGGCCCCGCCTCCTCACGCTTCGCTGTCACTGTTAGAGTTGCCTCGCCCACCCAGAGGATGGGCTCCTCGGGCAGACTCATGTAACACACCCAGGGATCGGCCCCCCAACTGCCCGGGCTCGTCAAGGCCTTAGAATCCCACTACTCCGTGTTGAAGACTGGCCTTCAAAATCTAGGTCACGGTGCTGAGTGCTAATAACAGTGAAGATTTTCTGAGCTGACCGCAGGCCGGGCACTGGACACTGGGGAAAGGGCAATGGTCTGAGAATTTGCAAGGATTAAGCCATTTAATCCAGAGAGGCTGAGGATCGGGCCCAAGGTCATGGTTACTGAGAGGCTCCAGAGTCTACACCACAGAGACGCTTGTGTGGGCCCCTGCGTGCTTCAAGTGCCCGGGAAAGAGGAGACGGCCAAGTGACCCGGGGCCAGAGCTGGCCTCTTGGGCTAAGTGCCCCCAGTTGAGGCCGTAATGACTGGACCAGAGTCACGAGGATGAACAGAAGCTGGTCCACTTCCCACTGTCCGCCTCCAGCCTGGGGTCCCCTCCCTCTCCCGCCCTCGGACTAGAACACGCAGTTTCGCCATAAGGGAGGGAATCTGAGGACAAACACCAAGCCCCGATCAGTCACAAGTCAGCTCCACCAGAATGTTCTAAGCCGCTCCCAGAGGAGGCAGGCACGGGCTGCACCTGGATGCTGCTCCCAGGCCGTCCGGCCAGTCTGGGGCCACCGCGGCTGGGCTGGGGACTTGGGAGATAGAGGGAGGGTCCTCTGGCCAACTGGCACCAGCAAGGCCCCCTGCTCGGCCAGCACCGAGACTATCCTGGGGAGCACTTTTCCCGTTTGCCCAACTGTCCCCTCGGGAGGGGAGGCTCAAGGCCGAGGCCCAGTGTCTCTCAGGAATGACATCGCTTGGCCCTACTGTGTCCTGAGTCATAAGAAACACTCCAAAGAGTTACAGGCAGTGATGTCATTCCCTCGGAGACTGTAAACATTTGAAAACATGATTTGCATGCATCATAAATTGATTTAGAGAGGCTGAGCTCTTTCATTGCCTGCTCCCAAATTTTACTGTCTGCTTTGCCGGTCAGCAGGCCGCCCCTGCGGTGGCAGATGTGGGGTCAAACAGAAAGTTCTGGAGAGTTCTGGAGGGTTCTAGTCCTGCCAGGGCCAGAGAGGCCCCCAGCTAAAGACCACCCCCCCAGCCCACACATTTAGAATTTTCTTTAGATCAAATTACTTTTGATTATCAAACAATTGCACACCACTTAGGCAGAAATTAAATGTTAACTTAAAAAAAAAAAGAAGCTTATTCAGTACATTAATTTAGACAATGTTGCCCAGGATCAGGTTCTAAGGTGTTTACGATACAATGTTTAAATTTATAGCATATATTTTTCTTCTCCGTGAGAGCAGGGGGCTAAGTGAGCTGGCTTTCAACATTCCTTGCAACTCTAGGATTCAATTTCATGGGAAGAAAAAAAAACACAATAAAACATACAGTCAATTTGTATTATTCATGGTTCGGCATCTGCCAAGTGCCCTGCTCACTAAAATTTATTGGCACCCCCAAATCAATACTCGAGGAGAGTTAGTGGTCCTCTGTAGATATACACGGGGTAGCAAAACATTTGCGTTGCCTGGTCCACGTTTCCAGCTGAGGTAGAATGTGGCCGCTCTGCCTCTTTAAATAAACGTGCATTTTTGTGGTCTATTTAGTGGCACATTTTCCACATTTTTTGTGCTTTTTGTTGGTGATTCCACCATTCAAAATGAGGCCAAGCCTGGTGCTACCCAGCCTTCTGCTGTCCCCAAGGGCGAGAAGGCTTCGATGTGCCTGACGGAGAAGACCCGTGGGGGACAAGCCTCGTGCAGGCCTGAGGCAGAGAGCTCTGGACAGTGAGTTCCCTGCTACCGAATCAACAATACACAGCAGACAAGGGGTCTTTGAACAGAAGTGCGTATCTGACCAGGTTCTGTATTGATCGGTGGGTGAACATGTGACCAGAGGCTGGCTCCCAGGAATCTAACGAGCCCCGGCATTCTCTCCCGAGCAACGGCGCTGTCTTCGAGAATTCAGCCTTTTCGGTGACTTCACAGAACATAACTACTGGGAATAGTGACAGTCGGCTGTGCCGTTCAGATTTCAGTCCAGATTTTAGAAGGAAGTAGCATTACTATTGGGGGAAGACGGGTTAGCATCAGAAAAGAAGCAAGGGAGGGGCAGGGCTGCAGGAGAGATGGCCGCGCTCTGCTCCGGGGATGCCAGGAAGCAGGACCAATGTCTCGGGCCCAGGTGAGGTCACTGAGGGGCAGGACTGCAGAGCAAGCACCCCGAGAGTTTTCTTAGCACGCCCTGCTATGCCCTGTGGAAGGAGGACACCATAGAAGAAACCAGAAACAAGAACCTCATACAGCCCTGACCGGGTAGCTCCGTGGGTTAGAGCATCGTCCCTATACGCCAAGGTTGAGGGTTTGATCCCCGGTCAGGACACATACAGGAAGCGACCAATGAATGCACCAGTACATGGAACAACAAATCGATGTTTCTCTTTCTCTCTCTCAAATCAATTTTTTAAAAAAGCCCAGGAGGGAGGTTTTGGCTGGGGGAATGGGGGTGCTGAACCTGTACCATCCAGAGACGGCCCGAAGGAGAGGGGGGCTTTTAGCTTCCTAATCAGATGTGAAACCAGGCTGCGTGCTGGAGGTAGGCCGACGTGGGTCCCAGCAACACAGGATGAGGTGGCCATGTGGCCTTCCTGCTGGCCTAGCTAACCTGCCGCAGATGAGAGCCTCTAGGGTCTGGCCCCTTGCGTGCCGGCAGGTGGCCGAGGCTGGAGGCACTTCCAGGTCACCAGGACCAAGGCACTTTCTTGTTGTCAGCTCCCAGCTGGCCAGGGACAGCAGGGAAAGGAGGAAACATCTCCTGGGGACACGCCGGCCACTCTAGTTGGTTCAGTGCCGCCCGAGTTCCCATGACAAGTTCCTTTCCTGAGGGCCAAGGCAAGCTCTGGAGACAGGCAGCCTGCAGGGGCAGCTCAGCCCCACCACATCCCAGCCCCCCGCTGTTTCTTAATGCCTTTGTGGCCTCAGTTTCTTCCTCTGTAAAGTGGGGATACTAATAGTGCCCCGAACTCATAGTCTTGTTGGGGGCTGTGAGTAAGTGACCGAGTACACATCAAGTGCCTGGAACCATGCCGGGGGCACAGTGAGTGCCTGATAACTGTGATCCATCACCCTTATCTGTGTATTTATAGAGTTGTTTCAGAGTGAGTATCACACCAGTAATGAAATGCCAGAGGAGTAAGTGGTGCAAGATTCACCCGTAGTTCGTTCTTGAACATCTATAAATAGCTTGTCTGCTCCATGGAAAACCCTTAATATTCAAAGTGACACGTCCTTAACAGTCAAAACTTTTAGAATTGAAGCATCTTTGTGTGTGTGTGTGAGCTCTTTTCCAAACCTGCTAAAACTAAAGATGAACAGGCAAATTTTTGTTGCTTTAAAAGGGGGTGTCCTGCCCTGGTTGGCGTAGCTCAGTGGATTGAGCGCGGGCTGCAAACCAAAGCATTGCAGGTTCTATTCCCAGTCAGGGCACAAGCCTGGGTTGCAGGCCACGGCCCCCAGCAACCGCACATTGATGTTTCTCTCTCTCTCCCTCTTTCTCCCTCCCTTCCCTCTCTAAAAATAAATAAATAAAATCTTTTTTAAAAAAGGGGGTGTCTTGTCCTGGCTGGTATAGCTTAGTGGACTGAGTGCGGGCCTGTGAACCAAAGCGTCACCGGTTCGATTCCCAGTCAGGGCACATGCCTGGGTTGCAGGCCAGGTCCCCAGTAGGGGGCGCACAAGAGGCAACCACACACTGATGTTTCCCTCTCTCCCTCCCTTCCTATCTGCCTAAAAATAAATAAATAAAATCTTTTTTAAAAAGTGGGTGTGTTTTGCCCTGGCTGGGTGGCTCAGTTGGTTGGAGCATCATCCCATACACCAGAAGGTTGTGGGTTTGATTCCCAGGTCAGGGCAGAGACCTAGGCTGCGGTTTGGTCCTCCTTCAGGGCACGTATGGGACACAACCGACCGATGTCTATCTCCCACATTGATGTCTCTGGTTCTCCCTCTTCAGCTCTAAATCGATACACATATTGTTTTAAAAAGTTGGTGTTTTTCTAGCGCTGAGTGGAGAGCCGTATATCATATGGAGTGGATGTCATATGCAGTGTCTCAGTGGCCTGGAATTTTAGAAGTACAAGGAAGTGTCGGCTAGAAAAATCCTAAGGATCAAATAAGATATTTTAATACCCAGGCCTACTTTTCATTTAAACAGGTTATACTAAGCTTGAGTTTCTTTTTTCACATTTAGAAAGGTTATAAGCATATCAATTTTATCTCCCTCTCTCTCTCTCTGACACACACAGGCTTTAAAACAATTTTCCACAGGCAGACGGTGCCAGCCCTGATCCTCTTCATTTTCCTTTAATTGAAGGAAAGTCCTGAGTTGAATGAAAACTGCTTGGGTCCAAGACCAGGCAGGCGTATCCCCGACACATTTGTGAGTGTGGCCACTGAGACCCAGGTCCAATTTATACTGTCATAGGGTGTCATCTGCAAGGGCTCTAATGAGTCATTCTCTTTCACCAAAGGACCTATTGAGTTCAAGTGACTGTCCCCTCGCCCTTGCATTTAAAGATTCTTATTTATTTTTTTCTTATAGAGAGAGGGGCAGGGAAGGAGAAAGAGAGGGAGAGAAACCTCAATGTGTGGTTGCCTCTTGTGCGCCCCTTACTGGGGACCTGGCCAGCAACCCAGGCTTGTGCCCTGACTGGGAATCGAACCAGCGACCTTTCGGTTTGCAGGACGATGCTCCAATCCATTGAGCCACACCAGCCAGGGTGTTGCCCTTTGCATGTAGACTCAGCACTCCCTGAAAGTTGCCTAGGATGAGCTTTGCCCCCTATGGGTATCGGAGAGGTGGGACAGACACCGTGGCCTCTGTTCCAGGGGGGCTCAGTCTGTTTTGGGGTCTGCGTGTGTGACAGGCCATAAAGAAACGGCTCAGTGAAACTGGCCTTGGAGTGGGGGTACCTGGGCCCTCTCATTCCTCAGCAGCCCCACCTCTGCTGCCCTTCTCTGCTCGACCTTCTCCTAGAAGCTTCTCATTCCTCCTCAGGAGGGGACCCCAACCACACTGTCCAGACTGGAATGGCCAACAGAGGACTTGGGGTCCCTGTGTGTCCTGTCTTCAGGTTAAGAGGATCAGCAGTGGCTTCCTTTTGATGGGGCGGCTTCTTGTGTGTCTGCAAGGGCAGCCCGGCTCCCCTCCACGCTGCCTTTCTCTCGCTGAGCTGTCCACCTGGGTGTGACTCTTGGACAGGTCCGAATGTCAACGGACAGTCCACACCAGGGCAGGGCAGTCTGACAGAGGGACGCCAGGGGGTGCCCCAAGTGGGCACAATGCTGATGTCTGAGCATCGGTGGGGGGCCCCGGGCCGAATCTGCAGTGAGGGTGGCCCATCGGCTCCTCCTCTGGGAATGGCCACAAGGATGTCTCCCCAAACTGTGACATATCTCAGGAGGGGGAAGTCAGCCAGCTCAGGGCTGAGGGCCGGAAGAGGGCAGAGAGGGGTCACGGTCCCTCATTCCTGCCCCTGCATGTGACCATCCATGCCCAGGTCCTCAAAGTCAGAGCCCACACAGTATTACTGCGGAGAAGGCTGCAGTAGCCCCCATCCCCTCTGTGACACCCCACCCAGTGGTCAGTGACACAACTCTCCGACTTCCATCACACCGGACATAGAGGTGTTCTTTGTCTCTCTTTCTCTCTGGGCTCTTGTCTGCAAGAAGCAGCCGAGGCCAGGTCTGGGACATTCAGAGAGTCCTAGGATTCCACCATGAGAAGGAGAAACTGGAATGAGGCCAAGAGAGTGACAGCGGGAGCAGGAAACACACGTGGGGACGGTGCAGGAGAGACAATGACAGGCCTATGTGAACGAACACGGTCCCACTTCTGAGCCACATGGTCCCGGCAGCTTCGGCGCAGCGAGACAAGGACCCCAAGGAAGGAGCTTGGCCATCGGCACTGGGCGTGCTCAGCAGCCTGGGCTCAAATGACCTGGACAGGCCATAGGGCTGGAGCGTTCCACCGGGAGGTGGAGACTAAAGGGGTACGCAGGGAGGCATCTACCTTCCACATGGCACCCCCCCACCTGCTGTCTCTCTCCCCTCCCCTCCCTTCCTCTGCCCCCTTCTCTCTGGAAGCCCCCCCCTCCTTAGGGACCCCTGAAGGCACAATTAAGCAAGCGGTTTGAAAGAGCAGGTTGGCCGACTGTTCCAGAATGAGTCCGAAACTTCGAAACAGGAAGGTGGTTTTTCTTTGAACAAGAAGACCGCTTCTCCCCCCTCCTCGGAACCTGCAGAGTCCTGTCTCTGCTCCGAGGACAGGAACAGTGTCACACTGTGTGTGACGGTGGGGTGCCCGGGGCCCGAGCTGTCTAGCCTCGGGGTGCTCTCACTTTCAAAACAAAATAAAATAAAAATAAAAACAGCCCTTTGCCCCCCGGGCACCACTCTGCCATCTTAAAACTATTTCCGGCAGGAGAAGAAGGCTTCATTCAAGGAGCCACCAGGATGGGCTGCGGGCAGGAAGGTCGCAGCCGCAGGGGCCCAGCCCACTCTGGGGGCCCAGCCCACTCTGGGGGCCCAGTGCCACCTCACCTGGACCTGGGTATCCACGAGCTGCACATTTCCCAACAAACAGAGCAAAACAAAACTGAACAAAAGGCTTCGTTCATTTTAGAGACCCCCTCCCCACCCCCCGCAGTTTCTTCTGAATTTGACAGTCTAAGGCTCCCAGGAGAGAATGATGCTTTACAATCTCAAGACTGGGCCCTAGCCTGATGGCTCCATTGGTTGGAGCATCGTCCTGTGCACCAAGAGGTCACCGGTTCGATTCCCGTTTGGGGAGCTTCAGGAGGCAACGGTTCGATGTTTCTCTCTCACATCGATGTTCCCCTCCCTCTCTTTCTCCTTCCCTTGCCCTCTCTCTAAAAATAAATAAATAAAATGTATAAATCAGCCCTGGCTGGTTTGCACGCTCAATGGATTGAGCGTGGGCTGCAAACCAAAGGGTCGCTGGTTCGATTCCCAGTCAGGGCACACAGCTGGGTTTTGAACCAGGTCCCTAATGAGGCAACCACACATTGATGTTTCTCTCCCTCTCTTTCTCCCTCCCTTCCCCCTCTCTAAAAATAAATTTAAAATCTCAATATATATATATATATATAAATCAAATCTAAAAAAAGAGAGAAGCGATTATTTCTCCAGCTCCACAGGTGTTAAGGGTTAGTGGGTGTGCCCTGCCGACATGCACAGGAACTCCAGTGTGAACACCCGCCCCGAAGTGCCAGACAGCAGAGTCCGGGCCACGCCGATGTGCCCGCAGCTCCATGTGCTGCCGCAGCCAAGCCTCACCTGGGCCTCTTGTCGGTGACAGCGACACACGTGTGCTGGACGGGGACCGCTGTCCACTTCTTCGCCGCCAGGACCAGAGCTTCTGCATCCACCAAGCCGAACCCGTACAGATGGCTAACTGGAAAGACAGGGCCATCAGACCTGGCTGCTCCCCCGGGGCCCAGCAATGCAGCAAGGCCCTCAGGGGGCACCTGATTGGTGACCTCCACAGCCCTGGGACAGACTGCCTGTGTCCCTCAAGGACTCGAAAGAGCCGGCCCACCTCCCAAGAGCCCCAGGTGGTGGGACAAACCCTTCTGAGGATCGGTCCAAAGTCCCTGCAGTTCAACTCAATCTGAACTATGCTCCTTTGGGTGTGGAGTGGGAGACCTGGAACTTTCTTTTGGTGAGAAGACAGGTTTCTGTGCCTTAATTAGAGGGACACGTCAGCATCTGAGCTCCCTGAATCTCAAACCAGAGGGAAACAGCCTGAGACCCTGCCCCCCGCCCCGGTAGACCCCTCGCTGCCTCGTGCTGGCCATTTTCATCCCCTGCTGGATTCCAGGGCATGCGGGGACAGAGGCACAGGGCACAAGTCCCTGTGAACTGGCCCGGCCCAGCGTTGAACTTGGCCCATGCAAGAAGGTTTCAAAGTTTAATTTAAGAGGCAAGGTTGAGAACCAGATATGATCTATTTTCCTATTTAATTAGGCCAAAATTGAAATGTAGGTCAGCTCTGGTTACAGCATACCCTGCCACCCACATTCCTACCAAACAAAGATACATTAGGCCTAATCAATGGCCCCCTTATTGAAAGAAATGTCCCCTGGAACTCTTGGTGACAATGCTTGACCTATATTTTACAGATAGAAGTGACAGGGCTTGGTGTTAAAATAGTTGGATGTGAGCTTCAGAAAAGGGGAGGGGGGAAAGTTCTCCCTACCATACCACGGCTGAATGCAAATCTTTTGCAAGTATCTCTGGTAAGAAGCCAGAGAAAAAAAGCTGGTAGCATAGGCCTATAATTACCTGCTCGGGAGAGGCTCCAAATATGTGGGTTATGAGTCTTGACTGTGGGTTGATTTCATGGTACCTGGGTCTGTAACAGGCTGTTCTGGGGGTAGAGACCTTACAGTTCTAGGAGTTACCTTTACAACACCGAGACAAGTCTTATAGTTAGAAAGTAACTTCTGTAACTATCTCAGAAGTTTTATAGTTAGAAAGTAACTTCCACAGCTATCTTAGAAGTTTCATAGTTAGAAAGTAACTTCCACAGCTATCTCAGAAGTTTTATAGTTAGAAAGTAACTTCCACAGCTATCTCAGAAGTTTTATAGTTAGAAAGTAACTTCCACAGCTATCTCGAGGTCCTCCTCATACAGATGAGGAAACTGAGGGCTAAGAATGCAAGTTGCTCTTCAGGGGCACACAAACGAACATTTCTTCTACCATTATAATTATAGATATGTTTTAAGGTTCATTAGAAAAAATTTGAGTACATATCAAGCCCACGATTAACTACATGTAATAAAGTTTCCTTTTAAAGTATGTTTCTTGACATTAAAAAAAAAGAGGCAAGTTGATTTAAAGAGAACTAATAAGTCAACAGTGGTAGAGTGGCACCTGGCTATGGAAACAGTCATGAACTTTAGGCAACCTTGAACCCTAGTGACCTGACGTCTCTTCCTTAATGCCAGTTTGAGGTTCCAGGAGACTTTTCTGAAACCGCTGGGCACACATACTTTCCACTCTTGTGACACACAGTCAGTGTTACCTGGGGATTCTTTCTGAGAATCCGTGTCACCCCTCCTACCGATTCTAGGGGGTCGCCCCGGGGGGCCCACCAGGACGGGGTGATGGGCCCCACCCAGCGCACCAGGAGCCACGCACCTTTATGCCCCGCACCGTTGGTTTTCCAGTCGCTCGCTTTCAGGTGAGCCGGCCTGCAGGTCTTCACCAGCAGGTGCTGCACGTCCCTCCAGGTCAACTGGCTGCTGCAATGACACAAGGACAGACCTCTGTCACCAATGCTGATGGCTGCACAGGTGCATTCAGAGCTGGGGCGCCAAGGAGCCAGCCTGGAGCCTGGACTGGAGGCAGCCCCGGCGGCTCCATGCCTGGGCAAGGGGTTAGTTCACAGTCTCTCTGTAAAGAATGGTTTCCAGTGAGTAAACCCTGAAATAACATAGCGCAGTGGGCGACCTGGGATCAACAGCCTGAAAAGCCCAGCCTCGCTGCCGAGCTCTGCTTGAGTTTGTACAGGGTGACACAGGGTGTGTGGCAGTAGAGAAAGGGACGTCCTCGCGCAGATGGCGAGTGTTTGTGAGATTCGTGAGGTGGCCGGGCACCATGCTCAAGCCCTCAGCTGCCTGGACCCCCACCTGGGTGGACCCGCCGCCTGCAGATCGCAATTTGAGGTTTTAGTCATTCTGCATGTACAGTACATTCATTTTGGTGCAATGGAGAGAGATTTCATGAAAAGAACGTATGGCTGCTAATGAAAAGGCGCAGGTCAGATTTCTACATGTCTCAGATCCATTTTCTCCTCTTCTCTATACCTCCGATGTCAGGATTCAAGTTAGGATGACGCTCAGGTAACACCCTCTGCTCACAGGGTCAGGACCGGGACGCAGACACATGCCAGACGCCCCCTGGAGGACGCGGCCCTTGCCCTCTCCTCTGACCAGTGCCTGTCTCCACCCACAGTCACTACAACGGCCTTTCCGATCCCTACTGTTCGTATGCATGTGTTTAAAACACACATAACGTAAGCCTACCATCTAATCACATTCCCATTTGTGCCACCGTCTCCACCATCCACCCACAGAACTTCTCATCTTCCCGAACGGAAACTCCGCACGCTTTCACCACGTCCTCCCGCCCCGGTCCCTGGGGACCTCTCTTCTACGCTGTCTTTATGAACTCGAGGTTTCTGGTGTCTCATGCCAGTGGAACCGCATGTCCTTCTGCGATTGGCTTCTTTCCCCAAGCATCCTGTCCTCATGGTCCATCCACCTTGTCACTCGTGTCAGCATTCTGTCCCTGTTTAAGAAGGGAGGGTATTCCGTGGTGAGGCCAGGTCACGCCGTGTTCACCCATTCATCTGCTGACGCACACAGGGGTGGCTTTCACGTTCTGGCAGTTGTGAGTGATGCTGCCGTGAACACAGGTGTGCAAATATCTCTTCCAGTTTCTCCTTTTCCTCCTTTGAGGTCTCTGCTCACAAGCAGAGCTGCTGGATCTGATAGGAATTCTGAGTGATTTCGGAGGCCCCGCTACAGCGGCAGCACCACCACTGTACATTCCCACTAATCATACCCTCTCTGCCTGTCTTCCTAGGAGGAGTGGGCACCTGTGGCTTGGGTCCTAGGCTCCTGGTGCTCCTACCTTGGGGCTCAGAGTCTCCAGGCTCTAGCCCCAGCCTTTCCAGATTTTTCCATCATGTTCCTTCCACCGTGCCGGTCGCTGGCCTCCTGGTTGCCGCATCCCAACCACGCCCACCAGTCCATTTCCCAAACCTCTGCTGGGCACAGGCTGACCTGCTCCCCTCCCCTGGTCCACTGCTCCTCCTGGGGGCCCACAGCCAGCCTCACTGTCAGAGGAGGGTTTGGATGGCCGAGTGGCCTTCGGCCTTGCACTCTGGTGAAGTGGACACCATTCTGGGAATTCAGGCAGAACAGACATGGCCGTGCCCCTTGTGACCTGAGTGACCTATGGAGTGACCTCTCATGTCAGCAGGGCTACCTCGAGGATGGCGGAAGCCGGGCCTGGACATCTGGCATAACGTGCCAGGAAATGGGTCCAAGGAAGAGAGATTGTCCCAACCCATCTCAGGATGAGGAAATCCATGTGATTTCTGACTCTGGCAATGAACTCCTACACAGTGTGTCTGGAAGACACGTCTAGGAAATAATGCTGGAAGTATTTTTCAGTGAGGAAGGGACTGAAAAGGGAAGCCCTGAGACTGCCCCAAACCGGGGACGACCTCAGCGGGACGATTCTTACGCAGGAAGGTCTGTTTCTCTCTCTTCATCCTTGTCGTTTCCTGTCCACAGACCCTCCCTGGTCCCTGGTCTCTGGGTCCCCGGGTCCCTGGGGCCCTCTCCCCCCAGCACAGTCTGGCTCTCCCTGCTTCCTTCTGCAGTGGAAGTGAGCACAGCCAGACGGCAAAGCTGCCCACGTGGTCGGCAGACCTGCTGTCCATATGCCTGAGCTTCCCCCCCCCCCCGTCCCCCCATCTCCAAATCACAACTCAGGCTGCAGGTCCCCGGTTATAACGTCTTCCTCGACCAGCCCAATCTGTGTCCACGCTGTCAGCTGCTGCCATTCTCCACGCAGTCCCCTGGACTTGCCCCCCGCAAGCTCCTGAGGACAATCGGCCTTTTCCCGGGCTGCCCACGGGCCAAGTTTAACGGGGGAATCTGGCACCAAACAGGGTTTGTTTTGTGCTCCGTTTTGATGAGCAAAACCCCTCGCATGTTTCCAATAAGGAATGGAAGAAAGTACAAAATAATGACCCGCTAAGTGCGTGGAAGCAACTTTCCACACCAGTAACTAATTACTTAGAGTTTTATATAAAAGAGCCTCAGGACACAGCCGCTGACGTGTTGGCCTGGAACACGCAATGATTTCACCACTCCCTTGTTGAACGGGCAGTGTTTGAGTTTCACGCTCTTGGGCCTGATGGGTGTCAACGTGCAAACAGACGTAATTACAAGGAGTGAGCAACGCGAACATGATTTTGACTCATTTAAAATCCCATCCACAACAAATGACTATTTTGTGTGGCTGGGAGGTTTGGGGCGCTTTTGATGCATAAACAAAAGTTTGTTTTTGACGCCACAGCTTGCTTTGATGTGCATACTAATAACTACACATACTTGTAACTATGGCTTTTTTTATTGCCTTATGACAGATAAAGCATCACCCCTGTATCGCCTGTTTATGAACTAACGTTCAGAAAGGCTGGCTGCAGCAGCCGAAGCGGTGATTTTGCTGTGTGATGCTGGGTCGGGGGGCTTGGGGTCTGGCCCACCTTGTGGTCCCACGAGGTCTTGAAAAGGGAAAAGGGGAAGTAACACCTCATGCCCCTGAGGGATAGCCTTGGAAAAGAAACAAATTCCTGATACCTGCCTTAAACACTGATGAACCTCAAGGACATTGGGCTATGTGAAAGGAGCCAGACCCGTTCTGGCTGGTGTGGCTCAATGGATTGAGCACCGGCCTGTGAATCAAAGGGTCACCGGTTTGATTCCCAAGCAGGTCACCTGCCTGAGCTGTAAGTCAGGTCCCCAGTAGGGGGCGCATGAGAGGCAACCACACATTGATCTTTCTCTCCTCTTTTTCCCTCCCTTCCCCTCTGTCTAAAAATAAATAAAATCTTTAAAAAAATAGACATATTAATAATTAGCTTTAAAAAAAAGAGAAAAAAAGCCAGACACAAAAAGTCAAATAACATGTGATTCCACCCTTATGAGAGACCTACAGTAATCAAAGTCATAGAGATAGAATGACAAAATGATGGTTGTTGGAGGCCGGTGTGAGCAGGACGAGGGGGTTATGGGCTCAGTTTTGCACCCCCCCAATTTATATGTTGAAGTCCTAACCCCCAGTGCCCCAGAATGTGACTGTATTTGGAGACAGGTCTTGGCAGGGAAATTAGGTGGGATCACCCGGGGGAACCCCGGTGTAGCACCAGAACCTGAACACCCACAGATGGGAGACCAGGTGGGCAGCAGGGAGACGCAGCCATTTATACCCCAAAGACAGAGGCCTCAGGAGCAAGCAGCCCTGCCAACTCCTTGGGCTTCGGCTTCTGGCCTCCAGCCTGGGAGACACAGATTTCTGGCCCCCCAGAGTCTACGTGTCCAGTGCACACCACCTGAGCTGGTGAAGGCCGGGGGTTGTTCGAGGGGTTCGGGGTTCCAGGCCGGGACGATGAGACAGTTCTGGAGGTGGCCGGCAGGCGATGGCGACTCAGCAGCGTGAACGGACTCCGTGACCCAGCGTTGCTTTCACAGAGCGTTAACACGGGCCCTCGAACGTGAGGGGTATGTTACTGTGCCACCACACACACTCGGCAGAGACATAAAGAAAAGGAAGGGAAAGCAAGGGGGCACTTACTTTGCTTCTAACGCCAAGGCGATGACCCCCGCCACCATGGGGGCTGAGACCGAGGTCCCCGTGTGGCCGTCGGTGCAGTGGTGACGCAGGTCCGTGGTGAACTGGGGGGCGGAGGGGGGACAAGAGGTGAGGTCAGGTCTCAGGAGAAGTCAGAAGGACGCTCGGGAGCCTGGTCCTAGGCATGTGTGACCCCGGGTCCCAGGGAGGGGACAGGCAGGACTCAGACACATCTTGGCCACCAAGGTGCTCGCTGTGTCCTGGGTCCCCTGCTAAACTGCTTGGCTCTCGTGTGTGATAAATGCACCAACTACAGGAACAGGCTAATTGCGGGGTGGGGATGAGGCTGAGGGAAGATGAGGTACAGGCAGAGACACAAAGGTCGGATGAAATGAAACAAAGGGGCCCTCCCTGCAGAGTGTCCGTGGCAAGACCACCAGCCAGAGGCCACTGCCACAGCCCCCAAGTCACTGAGAGCAGCTGGAGACACGTGGCCGTGCCTGCGTGGCCCAGAACGCATTTCTGTCTTTAGCCAAAGGTAGCCTCCAGGATGTCCCCCACAGCTGACAATGTCCCCAAGCACGGAGTTCCAATGACAGCATCAGGGGATCCTGGAGCGTCCTTGACCTCAGAGGGCCTGTGGTGTGAGACCATGAAATGGGCCCTCCTCTCCAGGCAGGTGAAGCAGGCTGTGCCAACTGAGGGGCCGACGGCAGGTCGGGCTGGGGGGCCGACTCTGGACCTCGCAGCTGCACGGCCTGATGGGTACCCTGCCTTTCATCCAACGTGGAGAAGCAGTCACCCCCCGATCAGCACGTGGAGCTACAGCCGTGTAACACCTGCTACACTAGGACGGGGTCTGGCTACCTAGCATCCCCCACCCCCCGTTCATTTGCAGATGGAATTAAGGGTGCTAACCAGCCTCACTTGAATTGGGGAGAGGATCGTGGGTTATCCAGCGGGTCCAAGGTAATCACAGGACCCTCTGAAGTGGAACGAGGCAGGAAGTCTGTCCCGGACATGAGGCATAAGAGGGACCCGACCTGTCAAGGCTGGCTTTGCAGAGGGAGTTGGAGACACGAGCCCAGGGGGGTGGGTGGCCCGCACAAGCTGCGAACGGCCCTGGCGGACAGCCCACAAGGAGACGCAGCTCCGTCCTATAACCACAAGGAACTAAATTCTGCAGGCAACCTGAGTGATCAAGGCACGGATCCTTCCCTGCAGCCTCCTGAACCGAAGGCGGCCCAGCAGAACCTGGATCCAGGTGTCTTTGCGGGGGGCGGGGGGGGGGCAGCTGAGAAGAGAGAGGCGTGAGGATGCCAGGGCTCTGACCCTGGCATCTTTATCTGTAGGTGGCGCGTCCTTCCCTGGCCTGCCTCGGGAGTCGCAGCTGGTGCCTGGCGTGGACCCGCCCCCCCGAGACGGAGCGCCGTGTGCAGAGCACACCTGGTGTCCAGGGAGTGCATGGAAAGCCGAGGAGTGAACGAGAAGTGCTCACTTCAGACGCTGGGCCTTTTATCAAGGGTCGCGCCCCCGCCCCGGGCGATGCCTCCCTCCAGGAGAACGCTGCTGCTCCGTATTCACGGGACAGACAGGCAGGGCAAGTCCGAGGGACAGACTCCTCGACTTCCCGCAGACACCTGCCAGCAGGCAGTCAACCGTCCGCAAGGGCTGTGGACCCCCTTGTCGGATCTCTGAGGGGACTCAGAGCTGAGACATGGCCCTCGATGAGCTGAAAACAGAAATACCATCCGAGTTCCCGGAAAAGAGCCCGGGACAGCACATATGATGGAGTATGTTTGCTTTTGTAACCTTGTCCGAGCCACCCCCTTTCCATGCATATGTCGGCATTTTATAGCTAAGGCATGCACACACCCACGCACACGCACAAGCACATACACGCACAAGCACGCACACGCAGCCTGATTAATGCACCCAATAAAGCTGCATCCCCAGGGACAGCAAGCGCCGGCCTCCCAGCACGAATGAAGCCCCCGGTACAAAGTGTCCAGTGACCGTCTCTGCCTCTCTCCCCTCCCACCGGGAGTTTCGGAACGGGCAACTGTTTTTATGAGACTCCGGCCAGGCCGTGTTCCAGCGAGCGTGACTCCTCCGTGAAAAGGACGCCATTCAGCATCTCGGCCGCCCGTCCCAGGGGTGCGTGTTCCAGTGGAAAAGAAAAATAACTTAAATTAGTACCTATGCTCCCTGGCCAGGGGCCCTGGGCCAGGCCGGCGGCCGAGGGATCGGGGCTGACCTCTCCGCCGGTGCGGGGCGCGGCGGGCAACAGGGAGCGTGTGCCGAGGGAGGCAAAAAATAACCTGGCAGAGTGTTTCTAAGGATGCAGCCAAGCAGCAGGAGAAGGGAGAAGACGCCAGTGAGAGCTTTAAAACGAAGCTGTGTCTGCTCAGCTCTGTCGCCCTGTGTTTCCAACGTCTAAAACCCCACATAATAACTGTACCCTTGAACTGTGTGCCACGTTCAGCGTCCCACCCATCTCTCCTCTTAAAGTCAGAGAGGGAAAAGCACAAAGTCCGTCTCTATACTGAACAAAAATGGTTGCTTTATCCAAGACAAAACGCCCTATGTCCATCGAAGTGAGCTTAGCAGGCAGAAACCTCTGCTCCGCTGTGTCTAGAAAAAGTCCTTTTGTTGGGGAGGAATGCCCAGAGGAACACTTCGATTTCTGCGCTCCTTCGGGATGGAGCCAGAGCTTTCTCTTACGCAACCCAGCACGTTGAAACCGAGCCGGTCGCCTGGATCCCCAGCGCCGTAACCACAGAATACGAGACAGCTAAAAGGAGACTCATGGTGAGAATGCACCCCGTTCTTACAGGATATTTTTAGACCTCTAAAGCCAGGCAGGGTTTTAATTGGCATTCTGTGCAAAAAATGAGCAAGGCAGGGTCTGAGGGAGGTTGCCACAGGACTAGGGTTTTTACCCGCAGGCAGAACTAGTTCTCTGGTGGATGAGGGGGTCCCTGCGGACCCGGGATATGCTGGCCCAGACCTGGCTCATCATTCCGTTAGGAGGGAAGGCAACACGTCCCCAAAGCACCTGGGGCGCCCACAGAGCCCCCTCTGGCGCGTCGGCAGGGGGAGGGGGCACTCACGATTTTCCGATCGTAGAAGGCCCCGCTGCTGTAGGTGGTGGCCAGGGTGGAGGCACACTCCTCCAGGTACCACGGCTTCTGGCCACTCTCGGTGGTGCTGCTCACAGAGATGGTGTAGATGCTGTTGGTGTAGCCGTCGCAGGAGCAGTAGTCGCCCTCTCGGCCGCCGTTCCCGGACGCCCAGACGAAGATGGAGCCCAGGCCCTGCCGGCCCTGCACGGGAACAAACACGGCCGGGTGTCAGCCAGCAGCCCCGACCTGGCGGGGTGGGACTCGAGCGCGGTACCCGGTCCCTCCCAAGGGCCACGAAGGGTGGGTTCAGACCACGTGGAGGCCACTTGGCTGGATGTTTCACAGAGCGCTTCTGACGGTGGAGAAACTAGATGCTTCACCTAGAAACCAGGAACAGCCTAGAACGTCAGACACACAGGACTGGCCGGACGACAAGACCCCAAGAGACCACCGTGTTCCCCTGGGGAAAGGGCTCTCGTACATGCTATCCTGTTCCAGAGCTCTGCCTAGGATCTCCTTTATAAGAGCTGATATTGGAAAGACCAAACTGTGCCACAGGTAATGCTGAGATGAAAGATGATGGCTGAATTTATACTGTGACTTTTTCTTTAAAAAAATTTTATTTATTTTCAGAGAGAGAGAGAGGGGAAGGGAGGGAGAAAGAGAGGGAAGGAAACATCAACGTGTGGTTGCCTCTTGGGTACCCCCTAGTGGAGACCTGGCCTGTAACCCAGGCATGTGTCCTGACTGGGGATCGAACCCATAACCCTTTGGTTCTCAGGCCGGTGCTCAATCCACTGAGCCACACCAGCCAGGGCTATAACATTACTTTTTTCTAGATTGAAAGACCTGGTCCTGAGGGAAGGGGGCAAATTTCCTGCAAACCTAGCTGAAGAAGCACTCTGGTTTTTTTCACTGTTCTTAGAGTGGGAGGAAGGGAGAGAGAGAAAACATGGATGCGAGAGAGAAGCATCAATTGGTGGCCTCCTGTATGCATCCAGACTGTGCCCAGATGGAGGAACAAACCCACCACTCAGGCATGTGCCCTAACTGGGAATCAAACCCACAACCTTTTGGTTATGAGATGATGTCCCCAGCGAGCCACACTGGCCAGGGCGAGAAGCCTTCTTCTTGGAGAGTGAGCTACATTTCACAACCAGCACGGGGCCTTGATCTCTGGGCTGCCAGGTGGTGAGTGCCCGTGGTGGCACTCGAGCAAGCACGGAAGTGGTCAGGCCCTTGATGCCAGCCAAGGCCGGTGGCTTCCCTTGTGTGCAAAGCTCATTTTTAAGAACGTCCCCATGAAAGCAAGTCTTTGAAAGGCAGCGGTGGGTCCAGGTGGGTTCCCATTCCATCCCACACCCACAGACTTAATGATTAGTGCCCAAATCAAGGGGTCACCCCAGCCACAGGCTCCAGCTGAAGATGAGCTCACCCGAGACCCACTGGGTTCAAGTGGCTGGACCGGCCGGTGGGCGCAGCCAGCTCCGGAGCGTGCGGCCGACACCCGTCTGCGCACGAACGAGCCCCACAGGGCTGGTAACTCTGGCGCCCTTGCCAACGACCCTCCTTTCCAAACACGCAGCAGGAAATTGATACTTACGCCCGACAACTGGCCAATTTAAAGGAAACTGTCAACAACATTCTGCAATGCCTTCGGAATCCACGGGAAGCCCTACCGCTGACGGGCCGCGTCACACTCTCCCTCAGCGTTCAAGGCCACCCTGGGCTGAGAGGACCCGCCCGCTCTGGGAACTCCATGCTGCTCTCCTTTGCAGAACAAGTGACCACAGTTTTCCACCCTTCTGTGACTGTTTGTCATAACCTGATGTTTCCTCCAGCCCCAGCGGAGCCCACAGGAAGGTCCCTCGTGCTTGCCCAGCCCCACTGTGCACGCACCCTGCCGTCCCCGTCGCCAGCGTGGACCTGACCTAACTACCGGTCCAGGGTGCGACAGACAGAAAGGTCAGTCACAGTTAGCCGAAAGATCCACATTCCGGAATAAAGGCCCTGGTCGCTAAGGAAATGGGTGTGTCTGGGTATTTAATTACCTGCATGAAAAGAGTAATCAGACGCTCATTCAAAGTCACTAAAATCCAAACGAGAAGGTATTTAACCCATCAGAGCCTGTCTTTATTCCCTGACAATTGTCTCTAAGACACTGTCTCCCTCAAGTCCCCACCCCACTTCAAACTACTTATGGAAGGGTGCCGCTTTGCAGGATGGGGCTGGCAAGCTGACTGCCCAGCAGCACAGAGAGTGGACTCAAACAGCACTCTCTTTCTTTTTTTCTTTTTTAAATCCTCACCTGAGGAGATGTTCATTGGCTTTTAGAGAGAGAGAAAGGGAGAGAGAGAAACATCGATGTGGGAGAGAAACATCGATTGATTGCCTCCTGTGCGCGCCTTGACCAGGGATCGAACCCACAACCTAGGTGTGTGCCCTGACCGGGGATCGAACCTACAACCTTTTGGTGTAGGGACGATGCTCCAATCAACCGAGCCACCCGGCCAGGGTGGCGCCCCTGATGTGGAGCATGCATAGGAATCGCTGGGGCTCTTGTTCCTGGCGGGTCTCAAATTCTGCATTTCTATCGAGCTCCCAGGCAGTGCTGGGGCTGCTGCTTCTGGAGCCCACTCTGAATATCCAGGGTCTAAAACGCCAAAGGCCACCGGGGTGCCCATCTTCCCTTTGGGTGATCCTGGAAGGGTCAATGTTTCAGAGCTTCCAAAAGACCAACATGAAACAGATCGTTCATCCAAATTACGGCTGTGAAGTCTCTCCCGCCGCCAAACGTCACCATCTCTCTGAGATGATGTCAGGTGTTCTAGAAAAAGACCTCAGGTGACAAATGGGTTGTTGAGGCAGAAAAGCCCATTTTTTCTTCCATGGAGGAAAAAACCCTCCATGAGGAGAAAGGGAAGGGGAGGAGTGG
>PVIA01008998.1:0-65415 GCA_004024845.1 Tonatia bakeri
AGGGGAGGGGAGGGGAGGGGAGGGGAGGAGAAAAGCCAGAAGTGGCAAACAGCAGAAAACAAGGCAAGTAGAACACACTTTTCCAATGCTACCTGCCTCAGGTCACTCGAATTCCCTGCCACTTTTTTTTTTGCCCTTTTTCCTTTACCCTTATTCACTAGCTCTGGCTATTCAGAAGGGCCAGCTGCCACCCACCCCCACCTCTAGCCAACGATGAGCTTGACAATGACCCATTTAATGCAGAATATGCAGCAGTTTGCCATTTCCCCTCAACAGCCCTGGTGGAATCGCTGTGTCTGTCACATTCACAAGTTACTATTGTCGTTTTTCTGGCATCTATGTGGAATGATGTATAAAATAATCTGTCCTTACAGAACTTACTATCCAGGTGGAATGAATGATTGCAGTAAATGCTAAGAAGGGAAAATCTGTGGGGTATTTGAAGAACATTCAGGGGACGGGTGCTTACCCTGTCTTGGGGGTACGGGAGGGGCATTCTGGAAGTGGAGTCTAAAACCTAAAGCATGGGGTTGACATAAAACACGACACAACAGTGGCTTACACAGTGGTTTATTTCCCTCTCCTGTAAAAGCCCAGGGGTGGTCATCCAGTGGTTCGTGGTGCTCCCTGGTATCAGGACTCGGGCTCTGCCTATTTTGTTGTGGCACCAGGCATGGCCTCCATTCCTGAGGTCACCTCATGGTTCAATATGACTACTGTAGTTCCAGCCACCGTATCCACATTCCACATTCCAACACAGTGCCAGTGAGTGAAAGGATTGCTGAATATATGAGACTCAAGCTAATCTATCAGTAATGTTTTCTAATCCTCCTCCCAAAGTAATACATGCACAGGATTAAAATTACATAGCACAAAAGGGCTTAGGGTAAAACATTAATGTCATCTGCCTTGGTCCTTCCCACCCCTCAGAAACAGTTTCAACCCAGCTTTCTGGCAGCTGCTGTCAATGGGAGATACTCGGACAGTATGTTCAAAACGAAATGTTTGCAAAACCAACGACAGCATCCCTCAAATGAATTACTGGTGTCTCAGAAGAATCAGTAACTGAAATTGCCTTCCTCACTGATTCCCTTCTGGGCTTTAAGGGGTGATCGCTGATTGGAGAAGGGTGATCTCTGGACCCAAGGTGGTTAATTGACAGGCTACCTGGCAGCTTATAAAATAGCAAGAAAGGGGGCGCTCTATCCAGTGATCTTAACCATTCTCTCTAGAATTTGAAATATAAATCCTGGGTCTATCTGCAGAAAGGAAAGGGTGATAACACAAAAGACAAAGAAGGATGAATCCTTGAATACAGACCCTTGGTCTGCATGGTTATGTGACCCAATGATTGATTCCCATTTTGCAGAAGCTGGTTTGCGTTGCATTTCAGTCACTAGTAACAGTGGTCTTAATTCAACATCTAATAAGTTTCTGAAACTGTCCTCCTGGAGTCCCATTTTTACAGATCTGCAATTTTGGACGCTGCTGAGAGGAAAAACCTCAAATGGGATGCAACTCTCTAACTTGCTGTCCAGCGCAAAGCCTGGAGGAGAAAGCGCAAGCATCAGGACCCTCCGTTGTGGGTCATCAGCCTCTTGATTGTGGACAAGGATGAGGACTCCCGTGGTTTTTTAAAGCACTACTCACACAGATGGACTAAAAGTGTTATCTAGGGCCTTGGGAAACAGGTTACTCTAGGAAAAACTACTCAAGAGTTGTTTTGCGACACCTGCCAGTCAGTTCCAAACTGACTGGCACGGCCGTTTCCCAGGAGACACTTAGTTCTGTGGTCCCTCCAATCTTGGAGCCACGGTGTCACGAAACTGAGTAGTTGGTTAGCGTGGGGGTTCCGCCGTCTGAGCTCAGGCCTTCTAGGGCGCCCTCTACGTGCTGGCATTCCATTAGTTTTCCCTCGGGCCCCTTTTGCGCCGCTTCGAGGAACCTCCCCCAAGCTGAGCCCTGTAAAACTGCAACTCCTGGCCTACCCAACCGAAAAGAGGGGGGAAGATCTGCGCAGGCGCACTCGCCCAAGGGGGCCTGGTCTCCACCTCAAGGGCGGTGTTCCCGCCTGGGGGTGGGGCCAAAAGCCTGAGGGGGCGGGGCGTCCGCTGTCCTGGCGGGGGCTCGTGGGCCTTCCCGTGGGTGTGGCCCCTCGTCCCCGAGACTGTGTCTCGTGAGGAGGGCCGGTGTCGTGACTCAGAGGGACGTGAGGTGCCCAACGCGGCAGAGGAACGAGCGGTGTGGGCCCCGCTCCCAGACCCGGACGTTGGAGGGGAGCCACATCCGGCAGGAGTAGGAGGGCCTTGCGGACCCCGGAAGTGGGGGCGTGGGCTGTGGTTTAACCCGCGGCAGCTGTGGCAGCGCGGCGGCCGGGGCAGGTGAGCGAGACCCGGGGAGGGGCAAGGACCGGGACGGGGGTGGCGCTGCAATGGCCGCCGGCGCGCCCCCTCCTTCCCGCCTCACTCTGGTAGAGGCCGGTGATTGGGCACGAGGGGCGCGTGACTGCCGCCGAGGTCTGGTTCCCCTGCCCCTCGCCGCGGGAGGGAGGCAGTGAGGGGAGGGCGCGAGGCGCTGCCCGGGCTAACCCCGCAGGTCGCGCCTCCAGCCCCGCCCCTCTCACCACCGCGCTTCGCCCTCCACTCCCTGCTTGAGCATTTTGCTGGTGACAGTTCTGGTGACGTTAGAGCCAGTTTGCCCATTGTACAGATGGGGAAGCAGGCCCTAGAGTGGAGTCGAACCGGCAGAGGACTCACGGGAGGCGGTGGCCCCGTGGGTCGGAGGGTCGCTCTGGTCTTTGACTCCCGGACTTGTGCCCATTCTCCAGGGCACTGACAGCATGCGCTTTAAGCCTGGACTCTGTTCTTATACTTTTTTCTGTACCCAGCCTTGGACTGCCCAGCATCACCGACGAATCCTTATCCCTGGACTTGCTGGGGATCGAGGGCATTGGTGTGTGTATGTGTTTGTCTTTGTCCAGCATGGGCCTGGTACTTCCTGGGTGCAAAGGGCAGTGTGTGTGTGTACGTATAGGTATACTGTAAATACATAAATAGACTCCTTGACTTACAACAGGATTGAGTCCTGATAAACCCATCGTAAATTGAGAATAATTCAGAATTCATTTGATACACCTAACTTTCTCAACGTTGTACCTTACAGACTAGCCTACCTTACATGAGCTCAGAACCCTTAGACATTAGCCTACAGTTGGGCACAGTCATTGAACACAAAGCCTATTGTATAGTGTCCTGTGAATATCTCGTCATTTATTATGCATATCACTATTGCACCGTCATAAAGCCGAAAAATCGGAAGTCGGGACCCTCTGTGTCTCCAGCAGGTCCCTGGTTCCCCCATGTTCCTCCCCCACAGCCAGTGAGATGCTGATTTCCCGGTTTATGGGCGAGGGAGGAAGTGACCTGGGGCTATGGTGTGTGTTCCTGGCAGAGTTCATGCGGTAGGTCAGGGTCTCGGCCCCTGAGAGGAGGCAGTGCTTTCTCAGCCACGCAGTGTCTGCACTCACTCATCTAAGCAGTGCCCACCTTTAGCTCTGGAAACTTCACAGAGTCCCTTCCCTTTGCTTCAGCGGCATCAGAAAATCCCGTTGCTGACTCAGGCCTTTGCCACCCTGTAGATCGGGCTCCCTGCCTTTAATGCGAGAGTCATTTCCTACTGGCTGACCCACGATGCTGCCACCTGACTGTCCGGTCTGTGACTGTCAGCCCTTGAGCTGGAGGTGATGGTGACCAAGGGATTTGGGATGGAAAGCCCTTTTTTTTGGCTGCTGTCCAAAGCTGCAGCCCTGCACAGGACTGCCCGCTGGTTGTGGATGGGGGTGAGGAGTTGGGGCAAAATACTGGATAATGAAGTGAGAGTCTTTGTTCTTGTTGGTGGCAGTGCCCAGAAAAGCTTTTTTCCATATATTATCTCAGAAATGTGGTTTGGTGCCTTTGTAATTTCCATTAGGTAAAGCATTTTTATTGCAGATTTATTTCTTCGTCTTGGCAGCTACTGGTGGTGGTTTTTTAGGTAGCAGTGACTGATTTCTTGCGTGGCTGCAGGTGCTCTTGGCACTGTTCAGCAGGCTCTGTGGACGTGCTGAACTCAGAACGCTGCAAGGTGGGTGCTGATCCCATTTAACAGGTGAAAAGTGAGTTCGAAATACGGTACATAAATTGGCTAGGGTCACCTAGCCGGCAAACAGCTGAGTTGGAATTTTTAACCTGTTACTCTCATTTCAGAGCTAATGTGTACTTGCTGGACCTTAAGAATCATCTGTGATGCTTATTAAAAATCCAGAGCCACACATCTGGAGATTCCTGCTTAGACTGTCTGGTGGGGGTCCCAGGAATGTGTAATTTTAACATAGACACTGGGTGATTCCTATATGATAAGGGAGGTTTGGGAAGCACATTACCTGAAGAAGTTTGTAGATGTGCTGAGCTTGGAAGTGATATTTTTCCTAGGGAATCTTGTGTTCTTTTTTCCTATTGCCTCGGAATTGGCTAATCTGACCTACATCCTAAAAGGGCATGGGTGTAACTAGCCACATGAATCATCTTTGGACACCGTTGGCCAGTGCTAGTAGGGTTTTTCCAGGCTGACCTAATCAGGTCTTTGAAGACTTTGTTTTAATCTGATTGAATCTCTGTTGTTTGGAAATGCTCTTAGCTTCTGCTTAGGACCTGGAGTTTTCAGAAGATTCTGATTTGTTCCCGGAAAGTTGTCTCTTATCACAGAGATCTCCGGAACAGCAGTAGTCTCTGAGGCTTTGGGGGCTGTAAGGGCATAGTTGCTTCACAGGTGCGTCCTCCATGGCACTGCTTTCACCACTCACAAGTGTTTCCCCTTCCCAAGTCTGTGAAAGACTTGGGCAGACACCAAACAGGTTTGTCGTGATTTGTGTGGGGCCGATGGAGCGGGGCCCCTGGGGCTTAGGATGGGCTGGAGAGGAGAGAAGGAGAGACTCACCCAGGTGTGATAAACAGATAACCCGGTCAGGTTATTTAACCAGGGCAGGTATGCATAGCGTGGAGGACATATAAGTACTTGTAGTCCCACTGCTAGTTTATCTGCTCCCTCTTCAGCAGGATTTCAAGTAGCAAAAGAGTCAAAGTCAACATTATGGTGTTTATTCTCTTTCTGTCCAGTAAATACTGATTTCCAACTTAACTTCTTTGTAAACAGAGGATGTATTTTGCATGATTTGAATTGTTTCGACTGAGACTTGTTGTATGGCCCCAGATATGGTCGACTTTCATAAATGTTCTGTGAGCACTTGGGGGGAATGCGTTTCCTGTTGCCAGTGAGGGGCACTGAAACGTAACTATAATTGAGGATTTGTCTATTTCTCCCTGTAGTTTTATCAGGTTTTGCTTCCTGTGCTTTGAATCTCTGTTATTAAGTTCATAAACATTTTGGAATGTTATGTTCCTTTGATGAATTGACCTCCTTTATCATGAAATAATCCTTTTAATCCCTCATACTGTGTTTTTCCTCTGAAATCTACTTTGTCTCATTTTAATATAGTCAATCCACATTTAAAAAAATTAGTGTTAGTGGATTAACATCCAGAATATATAAAGAACTCCTACAGCTCAACAACAGAAAGGCAACTTGATTGAAATGGGTAAGGGACTTGACTAGAGATCTCTCCAAAGAAGATATGTGGATGGCCACTAAGCGCACGAAGACAAGCAGCATCACTAGTCACTGGGGAAATGCAACTCAAAATGACAGTGAGGTACCACGTACCATTTAGGACGGCTGCTGTCAAAACCATTGGAAGTGTTGGCAACGTTGTGGGGGAATTGGAACACTTACTTATTGCTGGTGGGAATGTAACATACGCAGCTGCTGTGAAAAACAGTATGGAATTCCTCAAAAAATTAAGTGTAGAATTGCTCTATGACCCAGCAGTTCCATTTCTGGGTGTACGTCCTAAAGAGGTATAAGCAGAACCTCAAACAGATTTGCACACCGATGTTCACGGCAGCAGCATTCACAATAGCCAAACGGCGGAAGCTGCCCAGTGCCTGTTGACAGATGAGTGTGTACATACCTACCGTAGGCTGTTACTCAGCTCTGAAAAGGAAGGGGGTTTGACATACACTACAACACGGATGGAATTGAAGAAGTAAGTGAAACGAGCCAGTCACTGAAGGAGACACGGGGCGTGGCTTCTCTTCTGTGGGGTTCCTGGAACAGTGGGGTTCCTGGAACAGTGAAATTGATAGACAGGAGGAAGAGCCTGGTCTCCAGGCCCTGCGGGGAGGAGGGAAGGGGCGCTGATGGGACCGAGTTTCAGCTGGAGATGGTGGAAAAGTTCTGTGGGTGGATGGGGGTGATGGCTGTACAACAGTGTGAATGTACTTGATGCCACTGAGCTGTACCATTAAAAATACTTAAGGCAGTAAATGTTATGTATGTGTTACCACAATTAAAATAATGGATGAGAATTTTAAAAATTAATGTTAGCACGATGTATCTCTTTACATACCTTTACTTTTAAACTAGCTGTTTGTGTCTTTGTGTTTAAAAAGGGTCTTTTGTAGGCAACATATAGATGGGTTTTGCATTTTGTAAAACCCAATTTTACAATCTTTGTCTTTTAATTGGGATGTTTAGACCATTTAGATGTAATATGATTATTAGTATAGTTGGGTTTAACTCTTTCATCTTGCTATTTTTTTTTTCAATCTGTTGCATGTTCTTTCTTCTCATTTTCCTTTTTTTCCTGACCGCTTTGGGATGGAGTCACTTTTACGATTACATTTTGTTTTCTTTATTGGTTTATTCGCTATACCGCTTTTCTGTGGTTGCTTTAAGATTCATGGCGTGCATCTTGAACTGGTCGCAGTTCACCCTGAAGTGGTACTGTACCCCTTCGCATACAGTACGAGAATCTCACAGTACTGTGCTTTCATTTACCCCCCTTGGCCTTAATAATGTTATTGTCACAATTTCACTGCTAAATTGTTATAAATCCCACAATATGTTGTTTTTATTTTTGCTTTAAACAGTCAGTTATTTTGTAAAGAGATAAAAAAGATCTTTTATATTTACTTACATGATTCTCATTTCCACTGCTCCTCGTTCCTCGGTATAAATCCAGATTTCTGGTTTGTTTCCTTGTCCTTCCGACTTGAGGGCTTTATGTAATACTGCTTGTAGTGCCGGTCTGTTGGTGATGCGTTCTTTTGTCTTTTGAATGTCTGAGAAAGTCTGTATTTTTCGCATTTGTTTTTGGAAGATATTTTCTCTGGGTATAGAATTCTAGATTTATTATTTTTCTTTCAACATTTAAAGATGTGGTTGCAGTGTCTTCTGGCTTGCTTTGTTTCTTGTGAGTAACTTGCTGTCGTTCTGATTTTTTTTGTTCTGCTCATAATGTATGTTTTTCTCTTCTGGCTGCTCTTCTTTTATCACTGGTTTTAAACACTTTAATTATGTTGTACCTTGGTGTGGGTACCTGTTTTTCTTCATGTTTCCTGTGCTTAGGTTAGTCAAGGTTTTTGGATCTGTGGGTTTTTTAGCTTTCATGAAATTTTGGAGAATTTTCAGATAGTAATTCCTCAGATGTCTTATCTGTTCTCATTCCTTTTTCCTTGGTGACCCTGGTTACATGTGTGCTAGGACGCTTAAGGCGGTTCCACAGCTCTCTGATGCTCCCGTGTGTTCCCTAGATGTTCTTCTCTTTGTGGCTTGTTTCAGGCAGTTTTATTGCTGTTTCTTCAAGTTCTCTGATCTCTTCTGCTGTGTCCAAACTGCTGTTAGTTCCATTTGATATACTCTGTATCTGAGACATTGTAGTTTCCGTATCTAGAAGTTTGATTTTGGTCTTTTTTACGTTTTCCATGTCTCTACTTAACATGCTCAGTCTTCCCTTCAGCTTCTTGAAGATACAGAATGTGGTTGTAATAACCCTGCTAAAGTCCTTGCCTGCTAATTCTGTTACCTGTATTTCTGAGTCTGTTTCTGTTGATTGATTCCCCCCCTCAGTACGGATCATTTTTATTACTTCTTTGCTAATTTTTGACTGCGTGTCAGATGTCACAAATTTTAACCCTGTTGGGTGTTGGACATTTTTGTATTTCTGTGATTATTCTTGGCATTGTTTTGGGACACTTTTAAGTACTTGGAAACAGTTTGATTCTTTGAGTTTTATTAGCTGGGATCAAAGCAGCCTTTAGACCAGAGTTAATTTTTTGCACTACCCAGGCAATACCCTTTTCAGTGCTTTATTGTGTCCGTGAATCATGACGTTTCCCCACTCTGGCTGGTGGGGACACACCTCGTTTTTGGCTCAATTCGAGGTCTAAAGATTGTTGCCTCTAATTCTGATGATTACTCTCTGTACTCAGCTGGAAACTGGAGGGGGCCCTCTGCAGACTTCTGGAGCTCTCTCTTGGTGCAGCTCTCACCTTCCTGATATTCTGCCCTGGGAACTCTGGCTCCTGGAGCGTCTCCGGACTCCCAGCTTCCTCTCCCCAGCGCCAGGAGACTGTTGGGCTCTGCCTGGGTTCCCCTGCCTGTGCCAGGGCTTGGGAACTTTCTCTAGGCAGTAAGTTGGGGCAGTTGTTTTCCTCTCTCAGGAGTCCCCCGTGCACTGCCTGATGCATTGTCTGAAAACTGTTGTTTCATTAATTCGTCTGGTTCTCAGCTGGAGGCAGGGGCGTAAGTCTGGTCCCTGTTCCTGTTTGCCGAAAGTGAAAGCCCGTGTCTAGTTGGCAGTCACCCAGTGCCTTGTGTGTGCTAAGCGTGGACCTGGGTGCTGGCTTGCAGACAGGAGTGAGACATGGGCTGTGCCCTGGGGGAGCTCACGCTCTTGCTGGGTAAAGATGCTGATTCCTGCGTAGTAAGTGCTGTGATACATACAGAGCACCATGGAGGGCAGGAGGAATTAATTCTTTGGGAGGATCCAGGAACGCTTCCCAGAGGAGCTGACACTTGAAGGATGGGCAGGCATTTTTAAGCTGGAGGAGGCATAGGAAGGAAATTCCAGGAGGAGGGAATGGCAAGAGCAGAGGGAAGGAGGCAGAGCTCAGGACCGCTTGAGGGCAAGGCCCCTATTGTGTTGATCATTATGTAGATGTGGAACGTTTGTCAAGTGATTTGGAAGCCTGTGTTAGTTCTGGGAATAGTAGGGAAAACAGAAAGAGTGGAGATGGGATGAGCATCCCATGGGGGAGTGGAGGGAGATCTGGCTGAAAAGGGAGGCTTTGGGGTCAGCTGATCAGGGCCTTGTATGCCAAGCCAAGGAGCACACGATTTTGAATGTCATTCCAAAGCACTGAGGACTGTGAAATGTTTTAAGCAGGGACATGGGAGCACTGATTGACCGTTCCATAGTGATTACTGGGGTGTTGGAGGGGCGGGGTCTGTTAGAATCAGGAGGGCAGCTCTGGAGAGGCTGGCTCAGAGTAGACATCCTGCGTGAGGATGAAAATGAGTCCAGAGCTCAGTGCTGTGTCTGGTGTTACCGCCTCTTTCCTGGTAGATAATGGCCTTGGTGGAGTTTTGCCTGAGCCGGGGGCAGATATAAGGAGCCTCTGGCCTGGTTTCTTGTTTTCTGTGGCTACACTGTTGCCCTGAACCCAGCGGCCAGCCTCTGGTGGGCCCGGAAGTTTTTTGGCTCAAACACCACTGGCAGGGGTAGGGTTCTGTAGCCATCCCACCTTATACTGGCCTGGGGTGACCCCACGACCCCACATCAGTGAGAACAGTGAGTGTGGCCACCCTGGGCTTTAAACAGAGGCACCTTGACTGGTTCCCTGCAGACTCCTAGATATTTGTCCTGAGTATGCCTTTGCCTTGACCTTAATCTTGATCCTTCCTAAAGGGATGTTTGAAGCTGCCAACTCAGCTGACTCCATGCAGATTAGTGTGGGGTGGGGGTGGAGGACTGACAACTGCAGATCCAGACCCTCCCGAGTCATCTGAACAGTTGGGACAAAGGACAAACAGAGAAGTTTGGTGCAAAGCAGCCTAGGATGGTTTTCTCTCCAAGTCAGAGCCGTGGGCCAGAGAAGGAAGAGGCTTTGCCGAGTGGGTGGGTTGTGCTTCACGGTCAGCATGTTTCAGGAACCGGCTACTCATTAAACGACCTGTTTCTTGGCCGTCCTCCCGACCGAAGCTGAATGCTATCGATCTGCGTTTCATCCAGCCACCGGAGTCCTGTCGCTCTGTTGACCGATGCCATCCCCGGAGGGCTCTCAGGTTCTTCTCTTGGGCGTCCTCGTGGGGTGCTTGAGTTGCAGAGGTAGGAGTGGGCTGAGGGCAGGAGCCCAGCCACGGCGGTGCGAATCGTGCTGGCTCATTTCATTCTCACGGACACCCTTCCCTGCGGGAGAAACCAAGGGACGGAGAGCTTGCGTGACCTGTCCCAGCTCCCCAGCCAGTAGGGACCGAGAGCGCAGGGCTGTCTGCGTTCTGGACTCTGAGCCTTCAGTCACGGGGCGTCCCCTGCAGGGCGGAGGTGGAGAGGAGGGGCTGCTCGAGGGGCTGCTCCCGGTGCCAGTGGGAGATCTGGGGCTCTGGGGCCCTGTGCGCCTGGCCCGGGAGTTTGGCCTTACCCTGGGGGATGGTGGAGGAGTGTAGGTACCACACTAGTGCTTGTTGAGGACGGTTATTCTGGGTTCCGAACATCAGGAGTCCCTGTGCTTGAGGAGTGCCGTTGAAAGATAAGAGCAGTAACCACCATTGATTAGGTTTGTACCCGGAGCTTTGCACTGTGTTTCATGGACATGGACTCGACTGAGGCGAGTGACAGTGCAGTGGTGAAGAGTGTGGGCTCCAAGGCCGGGCTGCCTTGGGTGAAATTCAGGCTCTGCACCTTCTCTTCGGCTCAGTTTCCTTGTCAGTCAAATGAGGAACACCGAGGCGTATACAGTGGTGAAGGTCCGTGGTGAGGGTCACACGAGCTGCTAGGTAGAGTGTCCAGAGCAGCGCTCTGTGCGTAGTAAGTGCTGTGCACGTGAGCTCTGGTCACGGCCATCTTTGCTGTTTCACTGGTGGGGCCGAGAGGTTTGTGCAGGGGCGCAGCGGTGGGTGGTGAGGCCTGGTTCCACCCCTGCCCTCCAGGGGTCAGCCCCCAGCGTGCCGTCCTGCCTCTGCTCTGCCTTCCCTCTGCCTCCTCGTCCTCTCTCCTGCACCTTCTCCGTCCTGAAAGTGCCCGCCCACCCTCCAGGTGTCAGCTCACCTGTGCTGCTCTCCTTGCTCCTTCTCCCTAGACTTCATCCTGCCCCACCCACGCCCTGTGAGTACCAGGTAGCATCTCCTCACTGTGCCCTTTTGGGGGGTGAGGCATCGCAGCCGAAAGGGAGTGGAGCGGGGGTGGGGGGGTGGGGGGGAGAGGGGGGTTGCGGCAGCGGCCAGGATGGGAGGGCTGGGATCAGCGGAGGTGCGAGGTTAGGACAGTGGTTTTCAAACAGTATCTGGGAAGGCTCCTGGGGAGGAGCCCTCTTGAGGCTTAGGGGTCATAGGGCTTTCCCTCTACCCCTTTGCCCAGAGGATGGCCTCTGATTTGTTCTGCGCACTGAGGGTTTTGGATTAATGGGTAATGTTTGAAAAAAGCCAAAAATGTCCTCCTTTAGAAAAAAAAGTTGAGCCCTGGCCAGATGGCTCAGTTGGTTGGAGCATTGTCCCGTACACCAAAAAGCTTGCAGGATTGATTCCCGTTTAGGGCATATATCTAGGTTGTGGGTTCAGTCCCCGGTCAGGGTGCATGCCTAGGTTGCAAGTTTGATCCCCAGAGTGTGTATGGGAGGCAACCAATCTCTCTCACATCGATGTTTCTCTCTCTCTCAAAAAAACCCAAAAAGTTGAAAATTAGAAAAACGACAGGAGTGGTTACACCGAGTGGAAACAGAGCATGGAGGTGGCATGTCCTGGCGCTGTGTCCTGACTGCCCCCACTGAAGGGGTAGGTGGGAGGTAAGGGGAGGAGGGAGGGAAGAGAGGACTAGCTTTAGGGAAGGCAGAGGGAGTGGGCAAGAGTGTTTAAAAACGTTAATCCAGACCGTTGGAAGGAAGAGACCCTGGAGGTGGGAAGACATGTTTGGAGTTTGTGGAAGGACAGGGATGGGGCACTGAAAAGACTGTACCGGTGACCTGATAAAACCTGGTGATTGGCTCTCAGAGGTCGGGGGCAGGGCCTGTGCCTCCTAAGCGTCCTGGAGGATTGGAAGTGAGAGTCCTGATAGAAACGGGGGTGGAGGTCAGCTGGGAGGAGTATCCAGTTTGGAGAAAAATTAGGAGATGAGAGTGTCCCCCACATTTTGTATGGTAATGGGGCTCATCAGTCCTGAGCCTTCTCACTTGAGGGCCTGCCTCTGGGAAGGAGGGGTCAGTTGGAGTTACTCAGTGGACATCGGGAGCATTCTGTTGGTTATGTGAATATTCACGTGCAGATGACACTTCCCTTCGGAAGCCTTGTCCTGAGAGATTGTACGGTGCCCCGGAGATGTATGGGCATGCTTATGCTGGCGACCTGTGTTCCCTTGGCTTCCCTCTGGGACCGGAAGAGCCCTCCCAGATGGTGCCCGGAAAGGTTGTCAGGCAGTGTTTTACACAGTAAGGTGAGAGAGGTGTGAGTGCGTGTGAATTAATGCTACCCAGCACCTGCTTGGTGCTTTTCCTAGCACCTCCAGAGACTCTCATTTAATTCTCATTAAATCCTTACAGCAACCCCGATGGTTTTGGTGGCATTAGCCCCATTTTACCAATGAGAAACAGAATAAGAAAAGCTGAATAATTGTTAAAAAATCCTCACTCGAGGATATGGTTATTGATTTTAGAGAGAAAGGAAGGGGGAAAGAGAGAGAGAGAAAAGAAACATCGATGTGAGAGAGAACATCTATCAGTTGCCTCCCGTATGCTCCCTGACCGGGGATTGAACCCACAACCTAGGTATGTGCCCTGACTGGGAATCACCTTTTGGTGTGCAGGACGATGCTCCAACGGACTGAGCTGCCAGGCCAGGGCAGAAAGGCAGAATAATTTGCCCAAGGTTAAGTAGCTAGTAAAGGTCACGCCGGGATTAAATCTGGGGCCATTTGTCTCTAAAGCCCTGACCTCTTTCTACTACCTTTCCTGTTCTCTTAACCACTTAGCATTGGGGGTGGGAGGGGTTTCCAACCCCAACCCCAACTCCAGAAATTCCTCGGAAAGACTGAACACTGAAACGGCCTCCCTTCTGGGGCGTACATGCCAGCCTTTCAGAGCTGCAGGATGGGTGAATTCGGTGGTGTTTTGGGTCAGGTGAGACTCGCATGATGTTTGATTTGTTATCGCCTTCTGTGTGAAGACTCAACATCTTGATACTTGGCAGCGTGGCTGGAATCATTTTGGAAGAAGAAAAACAGAGCGGATCAGCCAATATGTCCTCATTAAGAAGCAGGGTTAGGAAGTTTGCTCCAGTACCCGCAGGTGTTCTTTGACGCGTGAGGAGTGGGATGGGCCAGGATTATAACACCCTGGGATTGAGTTGTGCAGGTTGCTATGGTAACAGCTTTCCTATGCTACTGTAGGTGGATGTGGGGAATTTGCAAGAAACCCCAAGGCCTTTATAACTCCCCTTGCAGGGTAATTTCAGGCTTGGAAGTAGCTGGCGAGGAAGTGGTGTCTGGTCACTGTGAGGAGGGGACTGGAGCCAGAGAGAGTGGCAGTGCTGGCCCAGCCACAGTTCCGTGTTAGAATTCATTAATGGCAGTCGTTTTGCTTGACTCAGTAGTGAGCCCCAGGGATGTCAGGAGTAGCCCCTAAGATTGCCCCCAAGAAGCAGAGTTAGTAATGCCTGCTCAGTGCCTGGGAGCCTGCATAGCCCTGCTCACTGGAGGCACGCGGGCCCCACGTGGCATTATCCTTGGAGTGCCCGTTCTCTAGAGAAGGAAACAGCCTAAGGGACTTGGTCAAGGCCACCCAGCTAAATCGCAGTGGAGCTGAAGTGCAAAGCCAGAGCGTCTGTCCCTACATTCTGTGCTTGTTCCCTCTGCATTCTGCGGTGGGGGGGGGGGAGCGGGCTTTCACTGTTTTGAGGTGGGGGCACCACAGACCATCTCTAGGACTGGCATGCCTCACTCTGATCTGAGCACCTTGCACGTAGAAAATGCTGTGTTTTGCTTTCGTTTTTTATCTCCCCCACTCCCGAGTTTATTCTTCAAAGGACCTGATATCAGTTGAAACTGTTTGTTTTTGAGCTTTTGAGCTGAACAATCTGGCAAAGATCCTCATTGAGCAAGATTGGTCCATCAGTGCCTTGCTCTTCCCCTGCATCTGACCACATCAAGGACGGATCTGGAAGGCTGCCTGAGTTGGAGCCCTGGACAGCCTCACGTAGACACTCTGCAGCCACTTCCCCCTCCCTCCCCAGGCAAGAAAGGATACTGCCCCTGGCCTAGATCCACCTGGGTACAGTGTCCTCTCCTTTGAGCCTCATATCTTCTGCTAGATCACGCTCCCTGTGTTCAAGGCATGTGAGACTGATTCAGTTAAGATGCAAAGTAGTGGAAAGAGGTTGAGATCCAGAGTTGCCAGCAGCAAAGGGCCAGAGGCCAGAAGCTTTGCTTTTCAGTGTGTGGGTTGCAAATGCCCAGGGGCACAGCTGTGGAACTCAGGGCTCCTGTAATGTGTCACCTGGCCGCCCTGTCCCCCCCCTCTCTGCGAATCCGCTCTCTTGGCAGCTGTCTCTCGTGGAGGAAATGTTGATTTCAGGTTTAAACCACAGGCCACCCAGTTTTTGACAACTTTGAATTGCCCGCTGGAATTTAAAAGTGGGGAGATGGCACACGGATCTAGATTTTGAGCTTCCTTTGGAGACCTGCTGTCCTACCTGCAGGAGGTGCGTGAGCTGGGTGGGAGCCCGTGCTTTGCAGAGGGAGTCACTCCCTGCCCAGAGGCTTGGCCTCTCTCTGATGCACCTGCCTTGTCCTTGTGGGGGCAGGGTTTGTGACTTCTGTGGTCTCTGGTGGACATGAAAGCTGCAGAGGAGACAAAACAAAACAAAGGAAAAAGAAAGAGAAAGAAAAGAACCCTTTTCTTTCCCTCTCGGGGCTTGGTATCAAGGGATACATGACGTTATCCCCTCATGATGGAGGGGACACAGGTTAGCCCCTGCCGTCCCTGTTCACCTTGTTCCCCGACTGGCCTCCTTTGAGTCGATGGTGTTGCCCCCAAAGGAGGTGTTTTCTTGGCTGTACCTGTGGACGCTATGCTGCCTCCTGCCGTCTGCCCTCCACCCTCGGACTCCTGTCCCAGTGCTAGCAGCCCCTTCAGTGAGGCCTCGGGGGCTTCGCACACACCCAGCCCTCAGAGCTGTCTACCTTCCCACTTCTTACTCCACTGGCCCCCACCCGTTACGCCCCCTCTCACCATGATCTGCTGTGAACTGTTTCGCTTTCTAAAATGAAACTGATTTCCTGGAGAATTAGCTTCAGGTTTTATGTTTTAAGGCTGTGTCTGGCATATAGGAAGAACTCAATAAATACTTACTTACACCTCTCCGCCCCCACTTACCCTTCCTCCCTTTCTCTGGGTTCTCATGTGGTACTTGGCATGTAAGGATGGGTAAGCAGTGTGTCTGTCAGTGAAAGCATGAAGGGAGGAGTGAGGTGTGGGAAGTGGGAGAAGCCCTGCTCTCACATCCCTGTGTCCCGGAGGACGCGTGTACCAGCTGACCGACGGGTTCTCACTCTCCCTGCCTCTGTCCACTCTTCTGTGGACAGGGGCTCTCTGTGTGACCCTGGGAGTACAGTGGTGAGCTCACCATTTCCTTCCCTTTATCTTCTCATTGCTCCCTTCTTTCCTGTCCCCTCCTTCCAAATAGCAGACTCCAGACACTGCCCCACCCCTGAGTACCCAACATCCTCCTGGGCAGCTCGGTAAGTGGAGGGGCATCCTGGTCAGGCCCTGGTGCCAGGTGGGGTGAGGTGAAGTAATTGGGCTTGTCAGGCCCTCTGACACAAAAGCTCATGGCCTCTGGGCCCCCAGATGGCTGCTCAGTAACCTCCAGTTCTCTGCATCGGGACGTCCCTGGGGTTTCCACATTGGGTGACTGGGGGGCAGAACACTGCCAGCAGCAGGGGCCTTGGGCAAAATGTTGTCCTGTTCCTTTCTCCTTTTTCCTTTTCCATATTAAGGACCCAGAGAAGTGTTCGCTGCTTTTGGCCTCTGGTGGCTCTGACTTCTGGAAGAAAGGCACTCATTGCTTCCAGGGGCTGGTGTTGCTCACAAGACAGGCATTTGCCTGCTGGGGTTTGAGATGTTGTCAGCGGGCCAGGGTCAGGGAGCTGGCGGGGGGCAAGGGAGGGGTCAGCGGCCTGTGGCTTTCAGACTTGCAATCTTGTTATCTTAAACTATCCTCCTGACTCCCCCACAGGGGGTGAGGGACTGTGGAGCAGGTAGGCAAAGGTGCTTGTGAAATTTAAATACCAAACGGCTTGACGGACCTTTTGCAATACTTGGCAATACTTTCACCATTTCTCTCTGAGCGTCCTTTCCTCCCTGAAATAGGGGTAATTAAGCCTTGTGTTCACTCCACTTACTAGGGTGGTTATGTAAGTCAGCAATTTTCAACCTTTGTGCTGCAGGAGGCACTCTGCTGTGCCCCCAGTGTCTTTAAAACATGCAGTACCTGGCCCTGGCCAGGTAGCTCAGTTGGTTAGAGCATTGCCCCAATACACCAAGGTTGAAAGTTCATTCCCTGGTCAGGGCACATATAAGAATCAACCAATGAATGTATAGATAAGTGGACAACAAATCAGTGTCCCTTTCTCTCTGTCTGGAAAAAACAAAACAAAACATGCAGCACCTGACTGTTCAGTCAGGGTCACTGACCTCTTTTTCCCTTAGATTGTCAAATAAAAAAATGACAACAGCCAACACAACAATGGCCATCTGGTGTTAATGAATCAAAGTTATACCTATTTTTTGGTCAGAATGGCAGAAAGTATATTTTTGGGGGTGCTGCAGAATTTTAGTAATTAGTTTCTATGTGCCATGACATGACGGAGGTTGGAAATCACTGATGTAACTTAATGGGAGAGGTTGCAGAGGGCTTTGATCTCAGAAGAAAGGGGCCCCGTGACCATCAGGGATTGTTTAGCCGTTTTATTGGTAGGGAGAAGGAGCCCCTAGAAAATGGTGGCATCTGTGGGTGCAGGGTCCTGCACACCTCTCCTGCCAGCAGTGCCTTGCGAGGTGCTGAGAGGGGGCAGCTGGCTGGTGGAGCCCAGCGGAAGGGGCAGCAGGCCAGGGGCAGGGCTCCCAGGTCTGGGGCCCCCTCCTTTGTCACCACAGGCAAGTGGCGTGCCACTCTGCCTTAGTTTCAACACCTGCAAATTTGGGGGTGTTCGTCTTTGCCAGTCAGGGAGTGCCCGAGATAGTCCTCACAGATAGGAGCTGGAACCTCCCGTTCCTCTCATCTCCCGGGTTCCACACCCCTGGAGCTGGGATGTCAGGTTTCCCACGCAGAATGGAATCCTCTTCCCCAGCGAGGGAGCATGTGCAGGGGCCTGATGCCAGGCAGAGGGTGGTCTAATCTGGACAGCAGTGTGTTTCACTCACGGTCCTCTCTGGGGAGAATCGTCACTGTCTAAAAGACATCGTGACTCTGTGGACCAGCAGGTGAATGTGATAGGACTTTTGCCACAAGGAGTTAAGGCAATCAAACAGAGCCGGGAGGGGTGCGTTGGATTCCAGAGAAAGGAGATCATTTGGATGGTGGTCGGAGGGCACTGGATCTAAGGGGGCTGTGTGTCATGGTACAGTGGGCTGCACACTTCAGCGCACCCCTGAGTGATCGATCTGGGGTACTCCATTGTTCCTTGATTTCTTGATCGGCCACCATTCTTTCCTTAACACAGGAAAGTCTTTCTTGCTTAATACAGAGTTTGGGAGCAGTAGGTTTATAGTTATATGTGGAATAGAGTTTCTCCTTGTGTTGTTATATTATTCATTAGAGTATTACAACTCTAAACCTACTTTTGCCCACCCCTGTAATTACAGTCACTTATTCCCAAACTTTGATGACAAGTTACGTCCTTGGTGCTGCTGCTGCTCCTGTCCCTGTGCCTTTCCAAAGCAGCAGCAGCAGTAGCCTCACATAAGTTTTAGCAACATCAGGCCCCGCTTTGGACCACCTGGGACTTTGAAGCCCAGCAGAGGGGGATTTGGAACTTTGCTTTCACAGACTCATCCACCAAACCCCACCTTCACTGCAAGTTCAAGAAGGGCGGACATACACGCTAGATCCACAGAGGTGTCAGTAGTACCCTTTTGTCAGCCCCAGTGGGAAAACAATTCAGGATGCTGTGACATAGTCGAATGTTTTACAGAGATTTTATTTTGGTGACTTTACTGTGATTAAAACATATCCCTTTTTGGAGGGAGGGGAATAGTGGCTGGTGGGAACCAGCCAGTTGGCTGTAGGCTGGGTCCTCATCAGTCAGTGCCTCCTCTCAGGTAAGCTCTGGTGCCTGCTTGGTCCACCCACACAAGCCAGACCAGAGGCACTGAAGGGAAGTGCACTGGAGGTCCCGGCAGAGACTGACTCTGAGCCCCTGCATTCCCATCCTGCCTCTGAGGGACAGGTTGACAAAGCCCTTCCGCTCCCGGTCTTTGCTTCTCTGTCAGGTGAGGTCAGGCCCACCAGACGAGGCCAGGAGCACTAGCATTCCCTCAGCTACAGGAGGAAAGTAAGATCATAGATGCAAAGCTAGTTTGACCTGGGTGGCTTCATTATTGTAACATCATTTAAAAATTAGGACCTCCAGTCAAGATAGAGCCATAGGTAGACTGCTTCATCTCCTTGTGCAACCATAGAAAAAATTACAACCAGATCTCAAAACTAGTAACAGACAGAACTGTTAGAAAATCAAGCTGTATGGAAGTCCAACAACCAAGGGTTTAAAGAAGCCACATTCATCCAGATGGATAGGAGGGGCAGAGTTGCAGAGATGGACGGAGAGGAGGCAGCGGAATGATGGTCCCACATTCATGTATGGTGGATAAAAATCAGGAGGGATAATTTGGGAGTGAGTGATCCAGCCCCAGGCCAGACTGCATAGCCCAGGGTCCCAGCACCAGGAAGATAAATCCCCATTACTTCTGGCTGTAAAAACCTGGAGGGGTTGGGGTGGCGGAAGGAACTGCTGGATTTTTGCTGCTTAAAGGGCCTGCAGAGATTAACATACAGAAACCCACCCACTCTGGGTTTCACCACCAGGGCAGCAGCCGGAAGGCGCCAGTTGCGTACGGAAAGTGATTGAAGTGACTGGAAATGGGGCAAGTGCTGGGCAGACCTCCAGAAGCCAGGCAGCTGCACTGTCCCCTTTCTGAGTCCTCTTTCCTCCCTCAACAGAGCCACAAAGTGGTCAGTGAAGCAGGTTGCCCGCCCTGGCAATTACCTGAGGCTCTGCCCCACACAATTTACAGGTGCCTTTTCTATAATAGGCCACTCTACTGAGACAGGGAGTCAGAGCAGTTCTACCTAATAATGCAGAGAAACAAACACAGGGAGGCTGCCAAACTAATTAGACAAAGAAATATGGTCCAAATGAAAGAACAGAACAAAACCCCAGAAAAAGAACTAAACAAAACGGAGGTAGCCAGACTGTCGGATGCAGAGTTCAAAGCACTGGTGATCAGGATGCTCAGAGAGCTCACTGAGGACAGCAGCAACATAAAGGAAGAAATGAAGGACACACTAAGTGAAATAAAGGAAAATCCACAGGGAACCAATAGTGAAGGGAAGGAAGTCGGGATTCAGACTAACAATTTGGAACATAAGGAAGAAAAACATTCAACCAGAATAAAAAGAAGAAACAAGAACTCAAAAAACAAAACAACAACAACAAGGGTAGGCTTAGGAATCTCTGGGACATCTCCAAATGTGCCAACAGCCAAATCATAGGAATGCCAGAAGAGGAGGAAGAGCAATAAATTGAAAACGTACTTGAAAAAATAATGAAGGAAAACTTCCCTAATTTGGTGAAGGAAATAGACATACAAGTCCAGGAAGCACAGAGAGTCCCAAACAAGTTAGACCCAAGGAGGAGCACACCAAAACACATCATAATTAAAATGCCAAAGTTTAAAGATAAAGAGAGAATCCTAAAAACAGCAAGAGAAAAGGAGAGAGTTACCTACAAAGGAATGCCCATAGCCTATCGGCTGATTTCTGAAAGTAAATCTTATAGGTAAGAACGGACTAGCAAGAAGTATTCAAAGTAGTGAAAGCGAGGACTTAACATCCAAGATTACTCTATCCAGCAGAGCTATCATTTAGAATGGAAGGGCAGATAAAGTGCTTCCCAGACAAGGTAAAGTTCACCATCACCAAGTACTTACATGAAATGTCAAAGGGCCATATCTAAGAAATAGAAGATCAACCATGAACATTAAAAAGGCAACAAATTAACAACTATCAACAAAACCTGAAAAAATAAAAAATCCCAAGCAAACAACTAGAACAGGAACAGAATCATAGGTGTGGCGGTCATATGGAGGGTTATGGGCCGGGAGTGGGCAGGGGGACAGTGGAGGAAGTACAGGGATTAAGAAGCATAACTGGTAGGAACAAAGCGGACAGGGCCACGTTGAGGATAGCGTAGGAAGTGGGGAAGCCAAAGATCTTGCATGCATGACCCATGGACGTGAACTAAGGAGGGGATTGCTGGAGGTAAAGGGGTACTGGGTGAAGCGGGGCAGGGGGGAAATTGGGACAACTATAATAGCATAATCAATAAAATATACTTAAAACTTAAATTAAAACCCCAGGAGCGCTGGCTCATGTGGCTCAGTTAAAGCATCGTCTTGCATGCCAAAAGGTTGTGGATTGGTTCCCGCTCAGGGCACATATCTGGGCTGTGGGTTCAGTTCCCAGTGAGGGCACATATGGGGGCACACATGGGAGGCAGACAATTGATGTTTCTCTCCTTTCCTCTCAAAAAAAAAAAAATCAGTAGACATATGTAAACATTTTTTTAAGAACCCTGAAGATTCTAAAGTTCTGGGTATGGAGGAGGTGTTAGGGCTCTGGCTTTCCACAGGGACTCCAGGTGAATCTGATGTACGTGGTGACAACCACCCCCCCACCCCCCACTGGTGAGGGCACGGCCTCTTCCTAGCTGTGTGACTCTGGGCCAGTGCAAGATTCAGTGGGGAAATGCAGGCAGAGCGCAGGCTCAGCAGGAGACCTGCCCTAGGACGGGTGCTGGCAGAAGACTCCAGCACCACAGAACTTACTTGTTCCTGAGGTTTCCACGCGCCCACCAGGAGAGCCTGGAGCAGAGCTGCAGTTCCCTAGAATGGGCACCAGCCGTCGCCTCAGCCACGCCCCACGGGAGGCGTCATGCCCAGCAGGGACAGCCTTACTACATGGCAGGGCTGAGCCTCGGGGAGCAGACTGTGCATCTTTGGGTCCTGGTACACCTTGCACTGCTAACGTTACTGAATTTCCTGGAGTTTGCATCGATGTGGGTTTTAGCTGTTAATATTCACTGTGTTAGAAATTAAAAGTGAGGACATTTTAAAACACAACTTGCAAGCACACACATTGGCTGCCAGAATGATCACGTGATCCTGTGCCAGGGACCCTCTCAAAGCTCCACTGTATGTGAGAAAGGGAGTAAAAAGAAAAATAATGTTTTGGATCATGAAAGTCATTCCGACCTCTTGGACAGCCTCAGAGGGGCTTAGAGACTGCCTGGGGGTGCTGGGAACACCCTTGGAGAGCCATTGGCCTGGAGTGTAGAATAAACCCTGGAGCCAGACTGCCTGGGTTTGACCCCTGGGCCACACCAGCCGTGCTGTTTAGCCTCTCTGTACCTTCGTTCCTCATCTGTTAGAGCAGCTGCACTTGGAGCAGAGCCAGCGCCGCAGCAGCCTTGGCCATTACTGGGACCCTCGGCCACTTCCCTTCAGCGCCCTGTTTGGTGGCAGGCTCCTCCCTGGGTGGAGTAGGGCTGGGCACTCTGCTGCAGAGCCCCCGCAAGCTGGGCCATCCTGGAGGCCTTAGGAAAAGTAAGTCCTGAAGTGTTGCAGCCTCTTGCTGGCACTTGTTCTAGTTCAGGCCTCGTGCTGAGCCGGCGCTCCACCTACTGAATCACACTGAACCTTGCACTAACCCATTTCACAGATGAGGAGCCTGAGGCTCAGGCAGGTTGCACTTGGGTGGGGTCCGGTGGCTGGTAAGTGGCAGGGCCCGGAACTCAGACTCGGTCCATCTGACCGACCCCAGGCTCCCAAAATGTTTCCAGTCTTTGCAACATGTATCAGAATGCTGCCCTGCTTGTCCTGCTCCTGGCGGGGCACTGGGCCTCTGGAGCTCGGCTCCTCCCCAGGCCCATGCAGTCTGCTGTCCCCCGCCCCAGCTTTTAGACTACGAGTACGGGAGCAGCAGGGGGAGGTGTAGATAGGGTACAGGTTTCAGTTTTGACTCTGCCATCTGCAAGTGGGACAACTGCCACCTCACAGGATTAGGAGGGACAGCACGTGTATTGTAAAACTCATTCTTTGGCTCTCAATATCCAGTAGTCTCCATCGTTACACGACAAGCAAGGATCTGTCTACTGTCTTCCTCAGACTCTGGCCCCGGATCAGGTGCATCAGCCTTTCCTGGAGAGATTCTGCATTTCTGGGCTCCTCCCTGGCTTGCCCAGCAGGTGGGGCTCAGGTGCTCGCTGAAGCCTGGCATCCCTTCCTTGCAAGGTTGGGGGCTCCATTCCACCCTCAGTAGATCCCACCGGACGTGGTGGTGGCCCTATTTGGGTAGCACTTTATCAGTAGGGTGGCTGTATCCAGGCACACCTGTTTTATTGTGGTTCAGAGGTGTTGCGATCTTTACAAATTGAAGGCAAGGTCCTCCACCAGCAAAAAGACTAGGACTCACGTTGCTGTGGCACTCGTTCCATTGTGGGCCAAACCTGCACGACCTCCGAGGTCTACCTGTGATTTGCCTAAACCGGGATGTTTTTGAGCATGGGAAGGGGCATTGCTGATAGCTACGCAGGGAGGTGAGGCGCAAAGCAAGACTTCCCTGGAAAATGGGGGGTGGGGTGGTCAGTATTCATCAGTTTCTCTTCTCGGCTCTCGGGGCCCTAGGAGATGCCTCTGTTTCTATTACACATGGGGGACTGGGATGCAGAGAAGGTTGCTTCTGGCTGTAACCTTGGTGCTCGATTCCAAACACCTCCTTGGCCGAGTGGCAGGTTTCGGCCCCCTGGAGGCCGGCACTGGTGTGGGGTTATGGGGTACTTCAGATTTCCCGTAGTGTCAGAATCTTCAGGAAGCTAACAGCCTTTGTACTGATAAAAGCAGCAGTAATGCTATAAATTGCCTTTCTGGGAAAGACAAAAACAGATAAACAGAGGACCCTGTCAACAGAAAGGAAGTGAGCATGGGGTGTGTTTGTGTGTGTGCTTTCTCTTCTCGGTCCCTGGGGTCTGGCCGTGACCCCTTGTCATGCAGACAATCTGTCAGTGTCCCTCCGGGCAGAACGACCGAGGGAAAGGACTGCTGAAACCAGCTCTTTGTCAGAGCGGGCACTCTATTCAGGTCGGTCAATTTCTTTTCCTCCTGTTTGCCCTGGGAGTCAGTTTGACGACTTTTTTCCCCTGTGGTGATGAGGCCGGGGACGTGAATGTGACAGTCCAGTTTTGTGGCATGTGGGGAGGATGGCAGTTGCAGAGAACACCAAGGGGACCTAAGGCTGTCAGTGGCCTAAATATAACCCGCAGCACCCGGAGCCTGTGATGTGGAAGCCCGGGGCCTTTGTGTGTGAGGGTTGGGTCTATTTCTGGCTCAGACTGAAATGGACACCTCCCGGAGTGGCCGCTGTCATCAGGGCTCGCAGGCCGCCCGGGGCCAGTCTCCTCTCTGTCCCCGGCTGCCTGGCTCTCTCCTCCTGCCCTGTCCATCTGCTCCTTGGGCAGCTCCCTCTGTGTTCTCCCCCTGGCTGCCGAGTGCTTCCACGTGTCTTGCTGTCATGGTTTGGACAGAAGGAGCAGCTCCTTGGTCTCTGGGGAGAGGGGCAGGCAGGGTGGCAGGGACACACTAAATGGGACCCTTTTCCCTCCTTGAGCCGCCCCCCTTGAGGGTGGAAGCATCCTCACAAAACTCTGTCTTTCACAGAAAATGCAGATGGACTCAGGGCTCTCTGCCCCACGAGCTTCTCTTCCTCACACCAGAATCGTTCTGTGTTTACAGGGCAAGATGGAGACCCTGAAAGACAAGACCCTGGAGGAGCTGGAGGCAATGCAGAATGACTTGGAAGCCATTGACCGGCTGGCCCAGGAGTCCCCCGAGGTAGAGGCAGGCTGTCATGGGGCCCAAGAAGGGAAGGATCTGTGGATGGGACTGAGGCACTTAAGGAGTTTGGGTCAAGTTTCTCCCTTTCCTGTGGCCTCCCTGTGTTTGGGGCCCACAGAGATGCCCCTGAGGTGTCAGCCCAGTTCCCCGGCCCCCTGGGGGCTCTATGGGGCAGTGCTAGGGAGTCGGGGCCCTCACTCGAACCCGCACACCCCAGCAGTTCCACACTGTTGCAGCCTGAGTCTGGAGGCGGTTTCTAGAAGCCCTGGTACTGTTTCGTAGCTGCCTTTCCCCGGGGCCTGTGGCCTTGCACCTCCAGGAGGAGGCGTTCTCGGGCTGGGGTGTGGGCCCATCTGATCGGTCCCATTTGCAGTCATTCCGTGGGGTGCCTGGTCAGAGTGCTTGCTCAGGGTTTGAACCCAGGTCCATCAGACTCTAGCTGAGGGCTCAGTGTCGTGGTTGCCCACGGTGGGCGGTGAGCCGCAGAAGCCCCTGGACCAGCCTGCCGTGCGGGGAGTGGCAGTGGTGACTCTTGCGGTCGGGCGTCCTGTTCTGTAGGTCCAGGACCTGCAGTTGGAGCGGGAGATGGCGCTGGCCACCAACCGGAGCCTGGCGGAGCAGAACCTGGGGCTCCAAGGTCCCTTGGAGGTCGGCCGCTCAACCCTCTCAGACAAGTACCAGGAGCTCCGGGAGCTTGTGGAGCGGTGCCGGGAGCAGAAGGCAAAGCTGGGTAGGGGCGGCCGGGCCCCGGAGGGTGCTCTGGGGGCTCTGTTAACTCGGGGGCCTGCTCAGGGTTGGACTGGGGGAGCTGCTCGAGTAGCACGGAAGGCCCTGGCTGGTGTGACTCAGTGGGTCGGGCGTCATCCCACAGACCCACAGGTCGCTGGTTCGATTCTAGTCAGGGCACATGCCTGGGTCGCAGGCCAGGTCTCCAGTTGGGGTGCATGCGAGAGGCAGCTGAATGATGTTTCTCTCGCACATCGATGTTTCTCTCCCTCTCTCCCTCTCTCCCTCTCTCCCTCTCTCCCTCTCTCCCTCCTTTCCCTTTGTTCTAAAAATAAAGAAATAAAATCTTTTTGAAAAATAGCATGGAAGAATAGATGCCCTTTCCCTCCCCCAGGAGAGGAGAGGGCCAGCAGTTATTGCAGGTCACCACATCCCAAGCCCTGTGCTAAGAAGCACTTTGCGTGCATTTTTGTCCTTGTGGCCACAGAGGGTGGGTCCTGCTGTTGCTCTCATTTCACAGTTGAGGAAAAGGAGGCTCAGGGATCCCAGAGCGTGCGTGCCAAGGTCACACAACCAGCTAGCAGTGGAGCTGGGATTTGAATCCACAGAGCCTGCACCCTGCGCTGCCACTGTTGCCTTGGCCAGCTCAGCTTCTGCACTCTGCAGGGCTGGCCCCAGCCTTCTCTGTGCTGGACCTGCCATCTATGGAGGTGGCAGGGGCTGTCCGGGCGTGACGGCGAGGAAGCGCGGTGCCCTGTGAGGCAGAACAGCGCTGGGCGTGGGAGGCTGGGTAGCGAAGGTCTGGGCTGGGCTCGGTTGAGCTCCTCTCCACTCAGGAAGGTGACCGGAGGGAACTACCTCAGGGTAGTGGCTCGGCCTCAGCACACGCAGGACACTCTGGGGGCCTTGGCAGGGACCTTGGCCTCCAACTCGGCATCCTCCTGAACCGTCGACCTTTCTGCCCTCTGTTCCAGAGAAATTCTCTTCAGCACTGCAGCCAGGGACCTTGTTAGACCTTCTGCAGATCGAAAGCATGAAAATTGAAGAAGAGTCTGAGGTGAGAAGGTCATCAGCACCCCCTCTTCCTTGCGCAGCGTCAGCCCCCGGGGCAGGAGCCCTGTCATGAGCACCAGATGTCTGCAGAGGGTGGGACAAGTGTGCATTAGTAGGTTGCAAAGATGAGTGGCACCCTTTGTCCCAGTACCGCCCTTTTGGATGCAGAGAACAGGGACCCTGTCTCCTTGGCTGAAGCAGAAATGGGTGACTGATGGCAAGGTCACAGGTAGCTGGCAGGCCTGGATGGAGGGCAGGGCGGCAGGGCCCACAAGGACTGAGGCCAGGTCCCCAGCCCCTCCGCTCGCCTGGGGCTGCCTGGCCTCTCTGCTTCCTCTGAGTGCCTGCCCCTTTGGTGGCTGCAGGCGGGCAGCTCTCTCCGGTCTTCGCTCTCCTGTTCTGGGCACAGGAAGCTGCCAGGCACTCCCAGCCCCTGGGCTGGCCACCCCAGCAACTCGGCAGCCAGTGTTCCTCACTTATTCAGCACCCACAGGTGGCAGCCATGGGGCCAGGCACAGAGCGACAGCAGTGAGTGGGACAGCAGTGAGTGGGACAGATGGTCCCTGTCCTCCAGCAGCTGATACTCTGGTGCGGAGGACAGAGTGAACTGTGGAGTGTGTGTATATCGGCTGTGAGGAGCCAGAGAGGGCAGGGGCTGCCTGAGGCAGGGGAGGTGGGGGGGCTGTGGCTGATCTGTGACCCCGGGGGACCATGGGTGGCCTTGTTCCCAGCAGGCCTCTATTGTCACCTGACCTATGTCTTCCAGGCCATGGCTGAGAAATTCCTGGAGGGTGAGGTGTCCTTGGAAACGTTCCTGGAGAACTTCTCCTCCATGAGGATGCTGTCCCATCTGCGCCGGGTCCGCGTGGAGAAGCTCCAGGATGTGGTGAGGAAGCCCAGAGCTTCCCAGGAGCCAGCTGGTGACGCCCCTCCCCTCCGCCCACCTCTGCCTTCCCGCCCAGTGCCCCAGGCGACGCCACCCATGTCCGAAGAGCAGCCACCCCCACCACTGCCACCGGCTGCGCCCTCAGGAGTGCCTCCCTACCCCTTGCCCTATAGCCCCTCACCTGGCCTGCCGGTGGGTCCTACTGCCCAAGGCCCGCTCCAGCCAGCCCCCTTCCCGGGGGTGTCCCCACCCTCCCTTTCCTACGGTGGGCCCTTGGGCCCCCCGTACCCGTCAGCCCAGCCAGGACCCAGGGCTGCTGCAGGCTACTCCTGGTCCCCACAGAGGAGCACGCCACCCCGGCCTGGCTATTCTGTGCCTCCCTCTGGTGCCTCTGGCCCCGGGTACCCCTTGGCGGGGGGCCGGGCTCCCAGTCCTGGTTATCCTCAGCAGCACTCCTACCTCTCGACAGGAAGCAAACCTTACCCAACGCAGCCCCCACTCCCAGGCTTCCCAGGCCAGCCTCAGCCCTCAGGCCCCCCTAGGCCTCCCTACCCGCCTGGGCCTGCTCCCCCCTACGGGTTTCCGTCACCTCAGGGTCCTGCTTGGCCTGGGTATTAGACAGAGTCCTGGCCCTAGGCCCTTCCCTACTTCCACCTGTACCACACCTTTGGCCCACCTACTGCTGAGATTCGAGGTTAAATTGGAAGTGGAGTCGGCACTCCCCATGGATTTGGGGGAACCTGGCTGGGAGTCTACAGGCCCCGGTTGTCATGGCACTTACCGGCCTCCCTGGAGGACACACCTCCTCCTTCCAGCGACTGCCTTAGCCAGTCCGGTGGCAGCCAGGCTGGGAGCACAGTGCCTCTCTGTGGCTGTCTGCGTGAGTGAGCTCTGCCTCTGTGACCATCTGCTGTGTCTGCACTCCGGGACACCTGCGCCCAGTGCAGACCCGTCTCGGTGGCGTGGCAGCTTGCGGGTCCTCCGGCCCCTGCTCACCCCGCTCCCCTGGGATGTGGCATATGCGACGTGGGGCCTTGCACCAAAGGACGCAGCTTTTGTGTCTCTGGTCCATTCAAGGATGGCCTGCCCTGATGCACCGTGGCCAGGGCTGGGTCACAGGGCGAGAACAGAGGGAAAACACTTCATGACTTTTAGTCACGTAAAAGCCATAACTGAACTCTGAGAGCTGGTGTCAGAGAAACGTGCCGCGTGCTGGTTTGAAGGACAGCAGCAGAGCCAGCATGGTGAGAAGATGGGATTGTGAGGGTGGACCCCGGACCTGGCTCCCTCTCGTTGGAAAATCTGGGGGCGGTCACCTCCAACCCTGTGGCTGGACAGACGGGAGAAGGTCGCTCTGGCCCAGGAGATCGTGGTCACATCAGGGGTCACTTAGGAGTGGAGTGCCAGGTCGCCTCCCCAGCCACCCTCTCTTCCCCGGGCCGTCCCCACCCCTCCACTCCTTGAGTGCCTTGAATCTCCTTTGCAGCAGCCCCACTCCCACCTTCCTCCGCTCCCTGGTGTAACTCTCCCCACGCCCAACGTCCCTCCCAGGACAGACATCAGAAGATGCCCTAACAGTCACCTCCCAAATGGTGCTTCCTAAAACACCATCAGTATGTCGGAGTCCGTTTCTTTGCATCCATCCCTCTTGTCTTCAGAATGTAAAGGGCAAGGATGGTGACTCCGAGCCACACGCAGCCCCCGGCACACTGGGGGCTTTGAGCACGGTCCGTGATAAAGACCAAAGGGGGTGTGAGGAACGAAGCATTAACTTGGCTGTTGCAGATGTGAACCAGGTCTCGAGGGCAGACCCTGGAGCTGCTACCGGTTAGGGAGTCATATGTGCCTTGAAATGTCCACTACACGAGCACCCAGAGTCTGGCGGCCTGGGGTGTGGGGGGCCAACAAGGAAACTCGACCTTCTGGTGCCTGCCCCCTCCCAGCCCGTGCGCCACCAGTGGGTGCGCAGACGAGACGCTCAATTCTTGCTGTTGGTCCCTTGCCAATTGTGCTTGCTTCTCATAAGTTATTTATAACGAGAAATCACTAATGGACTCTACTGGTTCGAGTGCTTCGGAACTGGGTGAATGACCGCTTGTATGTTGTATAAATAATTGCCACAGTAAGCCAAGGTGTCCTGTGCAGTGCTGTGGCTCCGGGGGTTGGAGAAGTGGAGGGGCTGCTTGGGGTGGGGGGGGGGCGGGCGCCGGTTTCTTCCACCGCCTTCAGGATCACGCCCTGCTGAAAGGCCTGCTTGATTCAAGTCCACAAAGCCCCTCTATCTGGATCTCATCTCCTGAGCTGCCACCCTCCCTGCCCCCTCACCCCCGGGGCCTGGCTCTTAAGTATTTCCCTTTCCCCTGCTGCTGTGGTTTTCCATCTGGGGCGTTTCATTCCCACGCCTGAGCCTGCACGCTTGCCTCGCCCTCTGTGGAGAGCTTGCAGCCTGTGGGGCACAGTGCCCTGCTAGGCAGCGCGTGCGTTCCTGCCACCTCCTGGGCTGACAACACCTGCTCAGCCTGTCCAGGAGCCCCAGCTGGGGTCCGAGTCTTCCCATCCAGTTTCTATGCCGGGGAAGGGGCATTGGGCTGCCAGACTAGCTGAGGAGCCCGGTCGTCCCCTGCCATGGGCCAGCCTGCCCCCTCCTAGCTCCCCCCGAGCTCAGCCGGTAGTCTGGAGGCCTGGGAGGGACTTCTGGTTTCAGCAGGGAGGGTGGCTTCCTGGGAGTCAGGAGACCAGATTTCTGATGGACCTGCCTTTCCTTCCCTGCGCAGTGGCGCAGGGTGACAAGGGCAGGCTGCCTGTGGACGTTGCTGAGTCACCAGCATTGACAACAGGGCCACTCACATTGTGTGAAGCTTCCAGTGTGCCTTATCTCAGTCCTCCCACAGCACTTTGATCCCCCACCCCGCCCCCACTTTAAACAGGGGTGGGTGGTCCAGTGACTGGGGCACACAGCCCAGCGGTCGGGGGGTGGGGCTTGCCCCCAGCTCCCTCTGACCTGGCCTTAGGCTCCTCTGTCGGGCCTCTGTGGTACCAGAAGTTGTCAGACTTCGAAAGGCCACAATGCTGGGGGGATCAGAGCCCACAGTTGAGTCCCCGGGCTCCAGTCAAATGTTCCTTGCCTTTGTCTCCTCCTGAACTTGGGCCTTCCCTTGCAAGTGTCCAGCGCTGAGGACACAGGACACCAGGGCAAACTAGACAGTCTGGCTTTGTAGGAAGAGGCTGAAAATCTCACTTGAGGGGCACAATCAAGCCACTTGCTCTGCGCTGGTGGCAGGGTGCACGGAGCAGCTGAAGAGAGGAGGTGCCACCTTCTAAGAAGGGACTTGGCTCGGAGCGGCTGCAGTCAGTCACCCAGTGTGTGGCACCCCTGCTGGCCCTTGTTCTTCTGGAAGACCGTCCACACTGTAGATCCGGCAACAATGGCCCTCGCATGCTCCCCCTGCCTCCCTGCCCGCCCACCCATCACCCACCACGGCATACCACAGTGGGCCTCTTGCTGCAGAGCAGCTGCACAGGACACAGGCCCCAAGTGTCAAACTTAGGGCCTCAAAGAGGCTCCCAGCTCGGTGAGGAAGGTGCTTTGTTGACAGGTCCTTCCAGCCCCAGGTTGGTTCCATGCAGCACTCCCAGGCCCCCGGCACCTGGCCACGCCAAAGCCAGCCTTGTCGCTGGGTGGTCCAAGTGCACTTTCCTTGTGCTAGAATCAGGTGGTGCACTGGACTGCCTCTAGGGTCAGGCGAGTAACACAATTTAGGGGAGTGGGCTGGGGTAGGGGGCACACAGGTGAGCGCTGCCCTGTCTGGTTGAGCGGCAGCCCCTGCTTTACTCTGGCATGTGGCTGTGAGGGGGGAATACAGACCAAGAGGTTGCCCGGGTCACAGGGCTGAGGGAGAGGCCTGGCTGGCCTGTGGGCCTGGGGGCAGGGTCCACCTGCCAAGGCTGGAACTCGGCAAAAGTGCCCCCAAGGCCGAGACAGTTCCCATTTAGTTGCTTAAGCCGATCTTTTTGGAATGCACCACTTGCCACTGCGGGGAAAACAGAGACTTCTGCCTCAACACCCCTCTTTGAGAGGGGTGGGGTGGGGAGTGTGTTTTTTGAGGCGGGCCGTGGTTGCACTGAGGCCCCTGTGTGGTGGCCAGACTAGAGATTGGCGAGCTTGTATGAAAGGGCGCTGGTAGGGGGCATCTGCCTCGCACCCTCTGCCAGACCTAAGATCTGCCTCTCAGCCTCCTTTCGAGGACCCTCCCCGCTGCCACACATGGGAAGGGGGTGGGTTGCCTTTGTTTCTGGATCCCCAGCTTGGTCAGGATGGAGCCGGGCCCTGGGCTTGGCCACTGGGCCCTCATGGGACGTGAGTCCAGAGCAGGGACAAGGCAGAGGCCTGGCGGGAGGGTACTGGGGACGGAGAGTGCTCCCCAGGATGTCTGGTCGCCCCTGGTGCCCTCCCGGAGTGGCTGCTGAAGCTGGGACCACTGGTGTCTGCTGCTCCCGGCGGGTACAGTGGCCAGTCAGGCAGGGAAAAGCCCCAGGTCCGAGACGTGCCCTTGTGTTCTCAGGGAGCCCTCTGAGGCCCAGGGGCTTGGTGAGGCTCGGCATAGCCTCTCCCTTCACTAGAGCCGCGGGCCCTGCTCAGCCGTCCTTCCCTCGCTTGTGCCAAAAGAAACCCAGGCACCTCAGGGTTCAGGGGGTGTCTCTGCTCACTGACCAGTAGGGAGACTGTTTGTGTTGAGGGAGTTATTTAACCCACAAGGCTGTTCAGCCTCGCCCTCTGACTCTCCAGGCAGGCAATTAACTGTGACCAGCTGACTCCCCTTGAGCTGTGCACTTTTAACTGCTGTGCAAGGCAAACCCCCCAGTCAGCCAGGGTGTACTGGGTCCCCCCTTTGTGCCAGGCAATCAGGCGGCACTAGGGCCCTTTGGGCTTGACAGCCAGCCCTAAGTCCCTGTTCTCTTTTAGGGAGGCACCTTGAAGCAGGAGTCTGGGGGAAGCCACAGAGGGAGGGGTGGAGCAGGGTGCGGGGTTGGGGGCCACACAGCGCCCTTGTGGGGTCGCTGCACTGGGCTGCGTTGTGCCACGCGTGCGGCCCTCTCACCGGAGGACTGCCGAGCCCCCGGCAGGTGCCCCTGCCCTCAGGCATCTCCGGAGGGACAGGGGGTGACCCTGGACGGAGGAGGCCGGACACTAATTCTCAGGAAGTAGAAAAGGCATTATTTACAAAGAACATACTAGAAATACACTAGAGTTCTCAGCTCCCACCTCTCCCCCCCAACCGTGAGCTCCCCGTCAGTCCTCACTGGGGTCCAGGGCTGAGGAGAGAGCCGATTCTGCTTGGGCACTGCTTCCCACAGACAGGGGCGGGGGCTTCCAGGGCCTGGCCCCCCCAGATGTCTCTGCCCGGGGGTGGCTGCTTATTTGTGGGCTCGGCCCCTTCCCCACTGCCACACTTGTGGGGTCGGCTGAGCTGTTGTGCAGGTCTCCCCTGGGCCAGGCTCCCGCGGGGATGTTTGAAAGGCCCCCTGCCCTCCGTCCATGCTCTGGCAGGGGCAGAAGTCGTGGGGCGTATTTCCGAGCGGCAAATGCATAATGTTCTCAGGACAAACGGTCGGCTCTGGATGTTCGTTTCCGTTTCCTGGGTCTGTGGGTGAGAAGGGAACGTGTCAGAGGAGGAAACCTCACACAGGGCGCTGGTTTTGGGAGGTGGGGGCAGGCCCCGAGGCCCCTGCTCAGTGTCTGGGTCAGTGGCTGTCCCTCTGGCTCAGGGGCTTCTCCTTCCTGCTGGCAGCCCCGGCATAAGCCCACCAGGAACCCTCCTAGGGGCTCGTCCCGGTGGGCTCCTGAGACGGAGGGGAAGAGGTAGAGGTAAGGCCGGGGAGTCCTCCGCTCTAATTGCCAGGTCAGCTCCCATCCCCTGACTCCTGAGGCTTACTTATTCTCCCCCTGCGCACGAGCCCACACGTTGGAACTCCCCATTCAGGGGCGGGCGGGAGGTGGGAGTCCAGTGGCTGGCGCTCACCCCATGGGTGGGTGAGACCCTGTGCTCACCCCTCACAGCCTCTGAGCCCCGTGCAGGTCGTAGTCACTGTCGGAGGAGTTGTCGGGCTGGGCGGAGACGCGATGCAGGGCCCCCTCCAGAGCTGCGGAGACAAAGGAGGCCACTGCAGCCGGGCTCAGCCCCCCAGGCTGCGCAGATGGTGCCCTCAGAGCCCAGAGCCCCACGGGGTGTCAGAGATCAGAGGGGCTTCAGGAGCTGGTGGCTCGACAGCCATGGATCTATTTTGATCAAATCAGCCAAATGTTCACTAATGACGCTGAACTCCAGGCTCCCTGGGGCTTCATTGTTAGTGCCAGTCTGGGAGCATTCAATACTGGCTCCCTCAGACCTCTTGGCGGCTCTGTTCTGCCTCATTTGCCATCTCGCCCTCAACGCCCTGCAGAGACGCCGGGCTGTGGGGTCACAGCGGTGCTGGGGTTAATGGCGTCCCAGTGCCTTCTCTGCAGTTGAATGGCCTGTTAAGGCCCTATTCCTTCCACACCCTGCTGTGAGCGCCCTCAGCAGGCAGGTCACCCCCCTCTCCCCTGCGCCCTTCTCTTTGGGTGATCACGTGACCCCTGCTCCAGCCCTGCCAGGCCTCCTGGGAGCTCCGGAAGTGCTTACCTGGATAAGCGGAGACTTGGGAGTTCCTGGGAGGTTGACTGTACTCATTCTCCATGTGTGAGGCTGGGGGGTTCTCGACCTGGGATCGGCGGACTGTTGTCGCGTGATCGCGGTGGAAAGACACTGAGCAGACAGACGCAGGAGACACTGTCATTACACGTGCCGAGTCCTCATCCTCCTTCCCAACAGGGGCCAGGGCTTTCATTTCCATTCCCACTGTGTGATGCGGGGCGTGCTGCAGGGGCACCCACAGCTCCTCTAACATGTCCCTCTTTTCCTGTCTCTTTGGACAGGTTCACACTAGCAGGGGTCAGACTTAGAGCGGCTTTGGACTGGCCAGCAAGCTGATTGGCAGGTTGGGCCTTTGGTTGGTCTGTTAGTCAGTCATCAAGCATGTTTTAAGCAGGGAATTGGAACACAGGAGATAGGGTAGGTATACCCCCTGCCCTCCCAGAGCTGAGGGCCTTCATTTATAACGAAGGACTTGACAACACAGAGCCTTCCTGAAGGGTTTGGCTCTTGGCAAAGAGGGAAGAAGATGAAGGGGGAGGGAGGAGGAGAGCCGTGGGTCCACCCAGGAGGGCGGCCCTGGCAGGGCTGCAAGGAGAGGAGGCAAAGGCTGGGTGGGGTTGGGCTGGCTGCTTCGGGATGTCTTACAGCTGGCCTTCGGAGGTTGTTCCATGACTGAGACACGGATGGAACCGGCTCGAACAACCCTTCTTCATGTGTCCCCGCTTTGGGGATGAACCAGGCAGAAATGCCCCTTAAGGCTCTGATAAGTCCCGCAATGAGGAACCGAGTCCAGCTCTGTTTCCCGAGTGGCTGTGCGTATCTGAATGGTCACAGAGTCCTCCTGTCTGAGTGCCACCCGTGAACACCGGCTGGCACAGCCGTCCCTCAGCCGCCTGGCGGAGACCAGAGCCCCGGGCAGCCCCTGGCTCTGGAGGTGGTCAGCAGTGAGCCTCAGCCCTGCCTCCAAGGCTTCCTCCCTGAGCCGGTGGGACCCTGGCGGGGCTGAGGACGGAACCTGGCTCTGGGGATACTCACTGTTCTGGCTCATTCCAGTTGGGCCGATCCACTGGCGCTGCTTCTTCTGGCGGACTGGGCAACAGATGGGAAAGGCTCATCAGGGTGGAGGCAGGAGTCGGGAGGGGAGGAGGTGGGGAGAAGGGGCAGGCGCTGCTGCAGGGGGTGACTGCTGGGCTCTGCCCCCTGGAATCTCTGGGGCCCTCGGTCTTCTGACTTGCTGGGGAGGAGCCTGCACCCATCTCTGGTTAGAGGTGGCTGGTTCTCCAGTGGAAATGACTTCAGAACCAGAATTGAAATCTGGGAGGGTGGCAGGGACCCAGCCAACACTGCCCGCCTCTGGGCCTTCTCAGCCCCTCTAATCTCCCTTCCTGGCCCTTGAATCAAGTTCTCCTGAGTTCTGCAAGACGAAGACTGCAACCTACTGTATTCACTAGGTGAGTAATTGCCCATTGTGTAGATGAGGAAACTGAGGCTCCAAGAGGAAGTGGCTTAGTCACCATCAGGTACAGCTGGGAGGTGGTGGCACTGGGCCTGCAACACGTGTCTCCTGAGGTCAGAGGCCATGCTGATGACGCTCTGGGCCCATCACCAGCTAAAGAAGGCCACACCCTCCCTTTGGCCAGGAGTGGGTCTCAGCTGGGCCCCTGGTGTGGGTGCATCAGCCACCACACCGTTCCTGACTTTGGGCAGAAGATGCCAACTCGATGGGAGAGGGGTGGGGCTGGGTGTCAGAGCAGAGGCAGGGCCCCTCCTCATCTCCCCACACGGGCTTGAGAGGGAGGTGGCTGAGGCACCGGCACCTACATTTCTTCACCAGCTTCTTGTAGGCGAGGGGGCCGCACACGACCAGCAGCACCGCCAGGAGCACCAGAGCCAGGATGATGCTTGCCACGGCGCCTGCGCCTAGGCCCGCCGGGTTCGGATCCTTGCCTGGGGGGGAGGCAGGGTCTCAGCTCAGCCCCACCCGTGGGCGTCGAATCTGCCCCTTCAGAGGGAAGCTGCTGCCCGGCTCCTCCCGTGATTCAGCAGCATGTGGGGAAGGCACTCACCCACATGGCTGTCCCTCCACCGTCTCCGGAATTCCGAGCTACACATTCCTCCATTCCACTTAGCATCTACCACTCGACCGTTCAGCTGGCACTTGCCACTTTGGTAATCAGTTACTGAACTTCCTACCGTGTGATCACCTTGCCACCATGTATGGCACCAATGCCTGGTCATATACCAAGAGCCGGCCGTCCATCCCTCCATCTCTCTCTTTAATGTGTTACTCAGTTACCATTAAAGGGGCAATAGGCTCCACCTGGCCCTTGCTTCCCTCCCGTCCCTCCTGGATGAGTAGGAGACGGAGTGGCGTTCTGTCCTTCACTGGCTTCCTGACAACGAGGGCCAGTCCTCTCTCTGTGGCTCGTGCTCGTTGCTGTCTGCACGCTCTTGCCTCCCTCCCCCCAGTTGCCATCTCTCCATCCTTTCTGGGGGCCTGGGGCTCCCTGTCCTGCTCACTGACCAGGCCTTAGAGAGAAAACCCAGAACTGTCCCCTGCCCGCCGTGGGCTGCGCCCAACTCACATGTGACTAACACCCTCCTGCAGTGGGTTATCTCCTGAAGCCGGTAGCACTGGGACAGCTTCTCCTGGTGACAGACGAGCCCTAGGGAGGTCTTGTCGCCGGCATCCAGCACCAGGTAGGAGCTGAAGTTGCCGCACCGCTGCTCCTGGCACACCTCCTCCCACCGTGAGGGGACCTGGGCAGCGGAGCTGTGGCACAGGGTCTCCCACTGCCCGTCCCGGCGCACCTCCACGTAGCCTGAACACGTGCTGCTGCCCCTCACCAGGCGGCTCTGCACCTTGGGCTGGAAACCTGGGGAGGAGAGACAGTGGGAGACGAGGCTTCGAGGGAACCTCCTCCACCCTCGGCCTGCACGCCTGGCCACTGGGACCCCTGCCACTGGCAGAGTGGCAGCCACCTCGCAGGGGCTTCGGCACCACGTGACACGACTCTCTGTCCTCTCCTCTTTCTGCCATCGTCTCCGCCCCTTCCCCCCTTTTCTGGGCAGCTGCCAGCAGCTGTCCTGAGACGCAACAGCCTCGGCCCTTGGATCGGTGAAGAAGCTGGCAGGTGGCGGTGCCTGTGGCGGCCGCCAGCAGGGGGTGGGAAGAGCTGTGGGAAGTGGGCTCCCCTTTCCTCTTAGAAACATCCTCTCCTTCCCCTGCTGCTCCCTGGGGGCGGGAGAGCTTGTCTGGAAGGGAAACTGAGGCCCTGGGATGGGAACTCCCTCCTGCTCCAAGTCCTGGCAGTTCACAGTGGGGACAGAAGCCAGAAATACCACTGCCCAGGCCCTGATGGTCAGTGTAGAGGGAGCTGGGATCTCACCAGCTTTGGTCAGTTTCCATAGCAACATCCACCTTCAAAGGCTTAGTAAATCTATTTAGAATAAACGTCAAAGGCCAGCTTCCCCGGTGTGGTTTGCAGGTTGCAGCCTGCAGGAGGGCTGGGTGGGGCTGAGAGCCAGCCTTGCTCAGGCCAAGAGACCGTGGGGGCCAGCTTCTGCCTGGAGGGGGCAGTGTTGACTCATTCACACCAGATCCCCAATAAGTGGGGGCCTCCCCGCCTGCAGGAGAGCCCCACAGTCCATCACATTGCTTCCTGGCTTTGTACGCACACATCCCTGAAATGCAGGTCCTGATTCAGTAGGTTGGGGGTGAGGCCTGAGAGTCTACATTTCTAACCAGCCCCTGCTGACGTCCGTGCTGCTGTCCTGGACAACCCTTGGAGTAGCTGAGGCTTCGGTAACAGGCTCTGGCCTGACCCTGCTCCAGTGGGAACCAGCCAGTGCTCTGTGACAGCAATTTTCAATCGGGTGCCGCAGGACACCTGACAGTTTGGTCACGGGCACTGACCTCTTTTCCCTTAGACTACCAAATACAAAAGGGGCAGCAGTCACCATAACAATACCCATCCGGTGTCAATGAATCAAAATTACATTTCTTTTTGTCAGATCGGCCAAAAAAATTTTTTTTTTGCTGTGCCACAGAATTTTAGTAATTTGTTTCTGTGTGCCGGGAGATGAAAAAGGCTGAAAATCACTGATCTGTGATATTAGGCAAGACATGTCACCTCTTCGAGCCTCAGCTTGCTCGTGCGTAAAGTGGGGGTAGCAGTCGCTCCCACCTCTGAAGCTGCCGTGAGCAAGAAGGAACGCCCTGGTCCACCAACGGGAGACTTCCTGCAGTCTGGGTCTGCCAGAACCCTCCCTGGGAGAGAAGCCCATCCCTCCTCAGGCAGTCAATGCCTTTCCTCCAGTTTTGAACTGGAGTCTCTTTCCCCTCAGGTTCCCCATGATCCTGGTTTCAGGGTCCCGTAGACCAGACTCCTCGGCCACCTCCCCTCCACCACACCGGCATCACCACTTTCTTCCACTTGCTGCTCTGTGGCTGGGCAGCCTGTGCAGGAGGCCCCTGGAGACCTGCTCTTACCGCCCGGCCTGCTGCGCCCGGGGACCTTCCACCTCTCACCAACTGCAACCTCGCTGTCCTGGGGGTTGACGGACCCCCTTCCTGCAAGGCTGGCCCTGCCCCCTGCCCCATCCCGCTGTGGTCCTCGGCACAGCCACGCTTCCCGCCCGCGAGCCTTCTCTGCTCTATGCCACTGCATTCCCCTCCTCCTTCCAAACCCGCAGGGCAGGCCTGCCTCCTCCTGGACGTCCTGCTGACCTCGCTTCCCCCAGGGTCGTGGCGTTTGGGGCATGTGGACTTGTTCGAGTTCCTTTGCAGGGACTCCCAAGGTGCCTAGTGTGACTGCCACCTCCCCATCCCCCCCTGCCTACCCCTTCGAGGCCGACCACCAGCCCCCTGTCTCCCTCGTGCTCCCCACAGCGCCCTGGACCCTGCGCTATACGCAGGGGTTTTGGAGAACACGTGGTGATTGGCCTTCTGGGGACGCCCTTGGGCCTGGCCCAGGCTCACTCACCAGAACAGACGAGGGCGAGAACTTGACCGTCCATCCGGGGCTGGACTTTCCTGAAACACTGCTCCAGAGAGGTGCAGTTGGTGTTCTGGATCTCCCACCGAATTGGCAAGGGCTTGATCTCCCCTGGGGGTTGCGTCCTGGCTGCCTTGGCCTCCGGCAGGCGCTTCAGGAAGGAGCCACACTGAAGGGCCCCGCAGATGAAGTCCCCCAGGTCCTTGGGCCCATCCTGGTCCTCGTAGCTGATGGTGCCACCCAGGCTGCCCCTGTAGAACTCCACCACGCCCGCGCACCGCAGGCCATCGGGCCCTGGCGCCAGATGCAGCCTGGGAGGTGCTGGGGAGAGAGGGGGAGGGGTGCGAGTCTGAGCACTGACAGCTGGCGGGGCAGGCGGGGGTAGGGGGCGTCCTTGCTCCTGGATCTTGGCTCCAGCACACAGACATGTGAATGACCGGCTGACGGACCTGGGAGGTGGTGAGGTCCCGACTGCTGCATGGGGCGTAATTCCACTAACACTTTCCGTGTTTGCCCGAAATTCAAATGTAATGGGGCATCCTGTGTTTCTCGTCACTGCATCGGACACCCTCCCCCAGGGGCCTCAGAATCCTTCTACCTGTGGGCTCTGGCGTGGTGGGCGGCGGCCTTGTGGTAGGAGGGCTCGTCTTCTGTAGCTCTGCAAGGAGACATTCTGGTGAAGGGCCAGAAAGAGCGGGGAGGAGGGAAGAGCGGGGCGTGTGGAGGGCCGAGGGCAGCTCTGGAGCTGAGGGCAGTTCCAGAAGGACCTGGAACTCAGGATGTGAGGGCCACTTGTTCCACGCGTTGTCTCTAAGCCTCTTGTGAGGTGGGCAGCACCAGCCCATTTTACAGTTGGGAAAGCGGAGGCTAAGAGGAGACAGCGAAGTTAGCAGGTCCTTGATCTTTTCCGTCTTACCAGACAGGTGCCAGCACCCTCAGCCTTCCCCCTCCAGTTCCCCACCAGTGAATGTGTGTGGGGCGGGCACTGTACATCTGGGACCCTCTCCCACCCACGTTCCAGGCCTGGAGCAGCCTCCTCAGGGCCGGTGTCCAAGCCGTGGGGACCCACCTAAGCAGATCAGGCCCAGAGGGGCCCTCTGGCTCGCCGCGCTGGAGTTGCAGCTGGAGAAGGACCCCGGCTGCCCCTGGCAGATGACCTGGTTCTGGGGGCTGTTGAAGTAAGAGATGTGGGCCAGGACCAAGGCGTCCCCGCAGTTCAGCTTCTGGCAGAGACTGGAGAACCGCCTGGGGTCCTCCCGGCGGTCCAGGCTGCGGCCCCAGCTCCGGCTGTCCACCGTGTGCCACTCGCCGTCGAAGTGGACCTCCAGCTGGCCCTGGCACGGAGAGCTGGAGCCTCGCAGTCTCAGCAGGAGCTCTAGGGGTCAGAGAGCAGGGGAGGGTCAGGCCAGGAAGGCCCCTCACTGCCGGCCTGCCCCCAGGCCTCCATCTGGGCCCCCCCACCCCCCGCCCGCAGCTAGGCCCCTGCTGCCTGCTCCTGTGACTCATCCTTCAGGCGCCGCAGGGACTTCCCAGAGTCTCAGCCTGGGGCCTCTCCTGACCCAGGTGGCCCCTGAAGCCACCCGGAGCCAGGCCGGAAGGATGGGGCGCAGACCTCGGAGCCAAGGGAAATGGGACAGTGGGCGAGGGGCCCTCACCACCCGCAGTGCCCCAGAGTCGCCCCCTCCTGGGAAGTCTGTCTCCATAGACCCGAGATAGGCCTGGTGCCTGTTTCTTTTCCTCCGACTTTTAAAATCGACTTTACTGAGGTGCAACTTGCACACAGTGAAATGCGCTCGTTTTAAGGGCGCTTGTTCCGAGGAACTGGACGGACGGCAGGCATCTGTCGCACCTCACCGATCTGCTTTCTGTCACTAAAGATGACTTTCGCCTGTCCTAAAGTGTCACGTGAGTGAAATCATTCGGCACTTTTGTTGTTGGCTGGTTTTTCCAGCCTGGCTCCTTTCGCTCAGTGCTGGAGATTTCCCCCGGCGCTGCGTGGCTGTGAGTCCGTCCTTTCCGGTGGCTAACCAGGCTTCCTGTGTGGACATGCCTTGGCCATTTGGGCTGTTTCCAGGTTTGGGCTGCCATGAACCCTCAGGTACCTATCTTTGTCTTTTTGTGGGCACACGTTGCCCTTCCTCCTGGGAGAACCCCTAGAAGCGGAATTGCCGGCTCATGGGTAGGAACGTGGCTTTTGTGACTTGCTCAGGCTCCGTGAAGGAGAGATTGAGAATATGTGTTTGCACTTGCATGGAGAGGTTCTGGAAAGATATGCCAGAGATGGATGAACCTTTTGGATGGGGGAGCACTGGACAGATGGGGTGCCTCGTGGCCATGGAGGGCATCCACTCACAGGCGGGCATGTTCATGTGTGTGGTGGGGGGACTCTGACTTGCTCTCTCTCTCACTCCCTGGTGGAGGCGCTGATTTCTTAGTTGGCAGGACCCCCTATGGCCTGACAGAAGGACAGCCCGGCTCCCCCGCCCGCCTCTGCTGCCAGGCCTCCCATGGCTCTTCCTCACCTGAGTAGTCGGGCCTTCCGAGGCAGGAAGTGACTGCGGAAAGGAGAGAGCAAGGTCAGGAAGTGAGTATCCCACCCACTCCTGCTCCCTTCGCCCACGGGCAGAGCCACGGCCTCCTCTGCACGCCCCCAAATCCTGGCATCCTGGTGCAGGGGTTCGCGTGCCACCCTTGTCCCCCTGGGTGGGCCGTGAAGTAAGTTCAGTGGGCTGCAACCATGACCTTTTGTCCCTGTTTTACAACTTGACTTTGCAAAAAGAACAGGAGGTCCACTGACTTTTCCTTTGGTGCACAGTGCTGTGGATGCTAGCGCAGACATGGGCTGGGGTAACCGTCATCACAACCGGGGCACACAACAGTCCCACCCCACCCCACATTCCCTCCTGCTGTCCCTGTGCACGAATGAGTGGTGTCACAAACGTCGATGTTTTAGAAAATGAAATGGACTAGAAGAGAGGATGTCAGAAGGCACTGCGCGTTGTGAGGATAAGGACCAGTTTCCATGCCTCAGGCTGCACAGCAAAAATGTCCTCTTAGGTTGCTTCCAATCAGAAAAAGTTTGCACTCCTGCCCTGGCTGGTGTGGCTCAGAGCACTGGCCTGCAATCCAAAAGGTCGCTGGTTCGATTCCTAGTCAGGGCACATGCCTGGGTTGAAGGCCAGGTCTCCACTTGGGGGTGTGCAAGAGGCACCCTATTGATGTTTTTTTCACACATCTATGTGTCCCTCCCCATCTTTCTCCCTCCCTTTCCCTTTAAAAATAAAAATAAATAAAATATTTTTTAAAAAGTTTGCAGTCCACAGTTCCAGGGGACCAGGAAATGAGCCAGGGAGGGAATCCAAGACCAGGTTGCTGCTCTCGAGTATCCCCAAGGAGGCAGGACAAGAACGGTCGAGATTCCTCTCTCCCAGCTCCGGTTTCCAGGGGAGGGCGTCAAAGCTCAGACTTGGACTGGAAGGGACTCGGCCGTGGGGGCACAGCCAGTTGGTAGGGGCACCAAGACCACGGCCCCAGCAAGCCTGGCGCAGCTCCTGCCTGGGCTCAGCCAGTAGGGCTGTGAGCCATTTGGGAAGTGCCACCTCCTCCCAGCCCCACTGGGGTCACCCAGCAGGGCAGCCTGTGACTAGCTGACCTGCGGCGGGGCTGTCGGTGGATCCGGGTGGGGACAGGGTGGAGTGGCGTGCCTGTGTGTCCTCAGAGCCCACCCCTGAGTCTGCCACCCGGCGTTATCACTCACAGAGCAGGGGTATTGACTGCTGCCTGTCAGACCCCTGGACTGACCTCTCCATTGGGATCTGAGGTCAGCACTGGGTCATAGAGACTCTGTTATATAGTCAATGGCTGTGTTTAAGTAGTGTTTGAGAAATTGTTGCTGGGTGTTAAAATAAATAATTTTTTTAAAGCCCATTCTTGCCTGAGTGTTCCGAACCTGTGGTAGAATTTTAAGGGGAGACTTGCAGCTCACCCTCTCCCCCCAACCCAGATTCCTTGTCATGAAGCCATCCTGGCCCTGTGATGCTCGTCCGTCTCAGTCAGAGCCTTTCGTGGTCGCCCAGGAGTCCTGGGCCTCAGGAGGGAAGGTGTTTTTCACGCAGGGAGGAGCGTTGGGCCCAGAGCAGTGTGGACCAGCTGTCAATCACCTGATCTGCTGCAGCGGGCAGGAGGACATGGTGGACATGTCCACGCTTAGGAGGTGAAAGAGGGGGCAGGAGGCCTTGCCCTCACTCTCACCCCTGACCTCTCACTCCCACTCCCTCCAGTTCCAGCTCCCCATCGGGAGTAGGGCCGTTCACCTTTAGGGAGTCATTTCTTTGGCTAAACCACGACGGCTGAGGCAGCTTGGGGGGAACTTTGGGGGAACCCGCCCTCTGGGGCCGTGCGGGTTCTCGGGCACTGATCCCTTTCTCTGGCCGAGGGCACAGCCCTGCTACCGCCTGCCTGCGGGCCCTGGGAAGGCCAGTCCCTCAGCCCCTCCGAGTCTCCGTTCCTCGCCCACAGCACAGGGACAGGTGCACGGTGAAGAGAGGATGGGATCAACGTGAAGGACTCAGCCCGCTGCCTTCCCGCCCTGCCTGGTGCTTGGAGCTGTGGCTCCCAGTCATGGCCCCGCAGGGCCTGGGGTGTGTGCAGGGACCGAGGGAGCTTTCCCCGTGGGGAACCCCCTGTCCAGGACCCTGGGAGAGCCAGGCCCCAGGGCTCACTCTTGCCTTTCTCACCTGGGGCCCTTGCATTCCCAAAGTCACCTCGGCCAACATTCATTATGAACAGCAGCTACCATTATTCAGCACCTACTGTATACTTGGCCCTTAGAGTCATTCCTTACGGATGTCATCGTCCATGTCCCACACAGCCTCACAATGTGAGTTGAGTATGTTCGAGGAAGACATACTGGGAGAGGGTAAGGGCCCCCTCCAGGGCGACACTGCCAGCAATTGGCAGGGTCTGGGTTTGAACCATAAGCTTGCCTCCTAAACCCATGCCCTCTACTCTCTGCCCCGCCGTCGTGCCTCCCAAGGGCCAAGTTGGGGGTGCAGAGATGAACACGACCCAGCCCCTGACCCTGAGGAGCTTGAGCCCCCAGGCCCGGAAGCCCCTGGGCCTGGTCGTCATGGCAGGTCTCACACAGGGCAGCCCAGGCCCTGCCAGGGAAGACTGAATGAGCCAGACAACCAAGGGAAATTCTGCCTTGACGGGAATGCCTTGTTGAGAAGAGGCGTCTAGGCCTCTGGAAGCCCAGAAATTTAGGACTTAGACTGACTGCATCCACAGGACAAGAAAGCCAGAGTTAGAAGGTCTCTTAAAGTCCTGGCTGGTGTAGCTCAGTGGATTGAGCGTGGACTTTGAATCAAAGGGTCGCTGGTTCAATTCCCAGTCAGGACCCATGCCTGGGTTTTGGGCCAGGTCCCCCCAGTTTGGAGTGCACGAGAGGCAACCACACGTTGATATTTCTCTCCCTGTCTTTCTCCTTCTCTTCTCCTCTCTCTGAAAATGAATAAATAAAATCTTTAAAAATAAAAAAAGAAGGCCTCCTTACTTCCCCTGAACCCCGTTTTCATTTCTGCATTTGCAGGGATTTAATCATTTTGACCTGCTTGCTCCAACAGGTCTTGGTGAGGAATAGATGAATTCCTGTAAGCAGCTCTGAGACTGTGTGTGTGTGTGTGTGTGTGTGTGTGTGTGTATGTATCCCATATACATACATCCTCATCTCCTAGCACCCCCCTCTTCTGGGCTCCCAGCATGCCACCCGACTCCCACTTTGGCAACCCCACAGGCCGCATCAGGCCCTGGATGAGTTTTATTGGCTTTGCACAATGTTAAAAATCGGGTGGCCCATTTTTTGAAAGGTTTCTTTTTGTTTTGTTTTACAAAAAAAAAAAAAAAATCCCAAGATCCAGATGTTTTTGAAAAAGAGGTCTTTCAGGCTGTGGGGGCCGTGTTGCTGCCGGCCCCGGGCGGCAGCCTGCCCCTCTGGGTGCCACGGTCCCTGTGGTTGCCTCCTGTCACCCTGTGTCTGGACAGCCCCGGCCTCAGACACGGGATGGTCCCTGCGGGGAAACGCGTGAATGTTCACACTGAGGAGGACGCGCCCAGATTATAAAGAGCATCCTATTCGCTCAGGTCGGGATTCGCACTGAATGCATCGCCAGAAACCTACAGATAATGCAGGCCGGGTGGGGAACTGCAGATGAGGGTTGGCAGGCCTGTGCGGTGGGGCCCACTTGGAACACTCAGTAGAGCCCAGGCCGGCCTGTCTCCCACTCACGTAGCCCCACCTGGACCCCCGGCCACCTGCAGCCTAGGACATGGAGGGCCCCCGGGATCCGGGGAGGGGCTGGGACGTTGCTGATGGTGACAAGGGCGATAGTGAACGCTGACTGAACCCCTCCCCAGTGCAGACCCCAGGGCGGGCGAGAGTTTATTATGAAAGACCCTGACAGACTCATCTGAGGGGGCTTCCATCACTGTCCCTCAGACAAGGAAACCGGTGGCTTAATTTAGTGTGGTTTGAAGTCAGATGGTCCATTTCCCCACGAACAGTGATTCCTCCTACTAGTATGGCAAACTCCACACATCTGAGGGCCTTTAGGGACATTCTGCCTTCTCCTTCCTGTCACCCCCCGAGGAGAGGCCGCCTGGGAGGGTCAGAGACCCCTCTTTCCTGGACGTCATGGGTCAGTGAGCTGTGTCTAAACTGCATCAGCATCAGGGCTTCAGGGGAACAAAGATCTCGCGACCCAAAATTCTGTTCCCCTGGCCGAGCCCCAGAGGAAGTGGCTGGTTTAGGATTAGGAGCTTTTTTATGTGCGAAATACTCAGAGAAGCTCCCTCCAGGAGGGCCAGGGGGCCGGAGCCCTCGGAAGGGACAGCAGATCTGGCCAGTTCTCTCGCTCACCCAGGGCCGTGCCAGTGCGCGGGCAGCAAGCCCATCCTGGCACAGCGGCCTTCATGGTTCAGCTTACGGCTCTCTCTCCCCCGTGGCCTGGCGTGTTTCGTGGAAGGTGCATGAGCATCACGCCGCCTGTGTCTCCACTGGGTCAAGCCCTCTGCTTTGTTCAGAGCTTCATGTATCTCAGGACTCTCTGCCACAGGTGGGGGCTCATTCTTTCCACCCACAGCCCTGTGTTGGAGGGACCGGGCTCACCCCCATTTTGAGATCAGGAAACGGAGATCCAGAGAGGCTGAGTGACTTGCCCAAGGTCACACAGCTCGCTGGTGGTAGAGTCAGGGCAGAAAAACGATCACCATCACTGGGCAGGGCTCCATGGGAGCCTACTGCGGGGAGGCACCAGAGCCTGCTCGCCCCGTGGTACGGATGGGGGAAACTGAGGCCAAGAAGAGGAAGGGCTCACTCTGGAAACCTCTGTGGGAATCTGTGGGCCCTTGTCATCTCTGCCAACTGCCACCACTGTCCTGTCCTGTCCCCGCCACATCTCTCCCAGCTGTGCCCCCCCAAAGATAAGGGAGTAGTGGGGTGCCTATGAGAGACCTGGAAGTCCAGCCTGGGAGGGGAATAACGATGATGACGATGATGATGGTGATGATGATGACAGTAGTAGTTACAGAGGAAGTGGCCACAATCCCTGATCTGCAATTCAAGATCCAAACCAAAAGTCTTCCTAATGCCTTAAGCGGGAGGGTGTTGGCAGCCTTCAGGGGTCCCTCTGAGTGTGTGGATTCACGCCTCCCTGCAGAGGCCATCTCCTGAAGTGTTGCCTGAGGCCTGGTTGGCGGGCATGTCAGGGGCACGCAGCCCGTGCACAGGGCACCTCCTACCATCTAGAACATTCTGAACTCCCACAGCAACTGGCCTGGGGTTCAAGGTACAGGCTGCAGACCAGGACAGGTGAGTTCCTGTCTCTCTCCAGGGCACTCAGCACACTTTCTCCTCTGCTCAGGTCACTGGAGGAGAAGCCCCAGTCCCTGGGGAGGCCCCACAGCCTTCGGGCTGCTGCCTCTCTGCCAGGGGTCCTCCCTAGGCTGGCACGGCGGGCTCCCTCCCTCCCTACTGGACTTTCTCAAACATTATCTTCTCGTGAGGCCCACTGCACCCTCCCAGGTACAGAACGGCCACCAGCACTCCCAGCCCCCCGACCACACCACTCAGGACTCGGAGTGCCGTGCAGTCACTGGCCTGCTCCATGTCTCGTCCATCTCCCCATCACACCCCAACTACAGCAGCGGACCCACTAGGCCCCACAAGGATTTTCCTTGTTGGCCACGGTGCCCCCCACACTCAGAACACTGCCTGGCACATAGTGGGTGCTCAGTGCATAGGTGCTGTCTGAGCGAATGAACGAAAGAGTTAGACGGGCACAGCGGTGACCCCCATTTTCTGGGTGAGAAGGCTGAGACTCAGAGAGGTGTTCTTGTCATTCGTGAGAGGCCACGTAGAAATCGGACCCAGATCCGTGCTGCTCTGAGCCCCACGGGGCTTCAGGAACGCGCACACAGCCCTCCCAGACACACGGCACCCAACACAGATGCACACAACATATACACATGTGCACACGTGCACCCACATGCAGGCATGCATGCACACACAGTAGGGGTTCAGTCCAGCTTGTCAGGCGGAGTTGAAGGCCCTCCCTGGTTGAGATGGAGGAAGCCCCTCTGAACGGCTGGAGCTGGGCAGAGCGCCCAGAGGGCCAGTGCCGGCCCCTGGTCCCTCCGTTCCTCGTGGGGGTGCCAGAGCCTCATCCTTTGTGCCCAGAGCCAGCGGGCCTCAGCTCTGCCGCCTGGGACACGGGCCGGGCGGCCCGCACGAACCTGGGGCCCCACCCCCTCCTCTGTCGTGGACGCCCAGCCTGTGGACTGGGACTGCCCCACAGTGAAGTCGGACATTTATGTCCACAGCGGCTGTTTCGTTGGTTGCGCCGATCAAAATATTTGCACGTTTCGAGGGCTCGTTTCCTCGTGCTTTGTAAGGGGTCTCTTCGGTCAGCCTGGCACACAGGACCAGGTCCATGGGGGGGGTCCTGTTCCGTTCACTGCTGTATCCCCAGTGCTTTGCAGAGCTAGATGCAAAGTAGGTGCTCAGCAAACCTTTGTAGGTGAGTGAATGAACGAAGAGCTTGTGCAGAGTGTTGGGGAGCAGAGAGATGGGGGGTAGGCCAGCCTCTGGCGAGACCCCTTCCCACCAATCCTGCCTCACCTCGTTTCTTACTGACTCTGAGAGTAGTAATAGTAATTTAATAATAATTATTATTATTACCATTAATGCTTCTCGAGTGCTTACTCTACTACATGCCGACATTCTGACTAACACTTTACACGCATTGATTCATTTCATCCTTAAAACCCTGTATGAGGCAGACACTACTGTATTCCCATGGACAGAGGAGAAAACTGATGCTTACAGACAGGTCAGAGGTCACCCAGCCGGCGAGCGGCAGACAGAATTTCACCTGCAGAGTCTCTGGGGCTGAGGGCAGTGGCAGAGGGGAGCCGCTGTGGGAGGCCATGGTCACTGCCGCCATCCCCATGCCACAGGCACCTTCATGCCCCAAGTTCCCTGAGTCACAGCCAGGAGGCTGCAGCGTCCCCAGGGCTGTAGTGGCATGTGTTCTGGGAAGGATTCAAAGGTACCTGTGCTGTTTGCCCCTGGCTCTGGCCCTGGGCCTTGGGGACCCTAGACCTTGGTGGCCGTAAGTCCGCTGGGGGCAGTTGTGTCCTGCGACCATTTTCCTCCTCATGGGAGTGGCTTTGGTGGCTTCTGCTCTTAGCTAAGGGTCCTGAGGGGTCTCCAGGAGAGCGGGAGTGCTGGGCTGGGGTCAGCTGTGCTGCTTCGCTCTGGACTTGCCCCTCGGACCTCAGTTTTCTCCACCGTGAAATGGGGCCACTGGGCCTGCCTACTTCCTAGGCTGCTGTGGGACTTACAGAAGAAAATGGCTCTGAAGGTATTTTCTAAGCGGTGACCCACTGAGCGACGGGAATGTTTCTGATCTACCAGTGCGTGCATGTGCACACACACGCACACACGGGGAACCACACGCTCCTGGGGTCCCAGGGGGTTCCTGCTGACCATGGGCTGAAGGTGCGGCTGCCGAGACGCCCTGGCTCCAGGCTCCTGTGGGCCGTGGGCCTGTGCGGTCCTGCCGGGACCCTTGGCGCATGATGGGATTCAGGCGGGAGGCCACGGAGCAGGACCCCACCCCACCCCCAGCCACCAGTGAGGGACAGGCAGGGATTGAAGGGCCTGGTCCTAAGGCTGCCCAGGGCCAAGGGGCCACAGCAGCTCCTCCGGAGGGGCCCGGGGGCAGCCAGGGCCCCATCTCCAGGCCTCTGCCCTGGAGGCGGAAGGCATTTTGTATCTCTTGCAGTTCCGTGTAAGAATAGCCATGTGAACATGCGTGCACATGTGCCATCATCACATGCTTGGGGGATGGTAAGATGACATTTGGAGGCATGCTTGGCCCTTGAACACACACACAAGCACATTTCTCACACATGCATACACAAACACACGTGCCTACTAACACACACACACACACCGAGTCACCTCTGCACGCCAGCTTCTCTAAGAGGGGACTGAGGGTCTCCTGAGACCTTTCCTTCCGAGCTGGGGAGCTGCGAGCTCCTTCCTGTTGCCGCCCATTCCTGTCCTGGGACCGTGCACCTCTTTACCCCCTACACCTTCCAAACCTCGAGAAGAGGTCAGATCTGCCCCCTGCGTTTTAGAAACGCTTTTAGGAGATGGAGGCCCGGAGGGGCTTGGGGACCCATCCTAGGTACACATGGCCAGGCTTAGAACCCGGAGCCCAGGCCGCAGCACAAATGGCCACCCCTCCCCACCATTGCCTGGGATTCTACCCACTGGCCAGAGTCAGTGACGGCCCCAGCAGCAGGACCCTGGTCCTTAACTAGTGTTCCAAGTCCCTGGGGATGAAGGACCCCCTGGCTTCCATCATCTCCCCCCAGGCAAACAGAAGGTCCCAGGTTGTCACATTAGTAGCCCACGGGGGCAGGGGTGGGCTCTAAAGCCCTTCCTTCTGGCCTGGAGGAGACCCACGGTGAATTCACAGCCTGGCTGGTGGGCCCGGCTGGGGCCCCACTGGGGGCAGAACCAGAGGGACTGGGAACTAAGGCATGCACCTTGAACATCTGCTTAGCTGCATTCTCGAAGGCGGTCCCTACCCTGCCTCAGCCACCCTGCCCAGAGCATCGTCAGAACCACCCAGGAGACCGCGACTTTCCTGTCCCCTGGGACATCTAAGTGAAGGCCGGACGCTCTCCGGGCAGGAGGGAGCTGCAGAGGGAAGCCCGCATTAGACGGGGGCTGGTGACTTGATTGCTGAGCTGAGAACCTGATTTAGCACAGATCCCGCCTGGAAGGCCCCTACAGGGCAGGAGAGAAGCAGGGTTGAGGCGCCGGTGGTGGGACAAGCAAGGCCAAGAGTGAGGCAGGAGCTGGGGACTCAGACAGGGATCCTGGTGGTCCCAGTCTTGCATGATGCTCCCAAGAGGAGACATGTGGGCCTCAGAGTCAGACCAAGGGAAGAACTGGCATCTCCCCCCTTGCACGCCGAGCCCAGGTACCCTGGCAGACACCCCAGGAGGGGTACTCACCCAGCACTCCCAGCAGGCACAGGGCAACCAGCAGCGGTTGCTGAGAGTCCATGGTCACAGCCTCCTCCTGCTTCAGTCTCGGCAAGTTCAGCACCCGTGGGTGAGGCTGTCTGCCCCCCGTGTCTCCCTCTCAGGGAGGAGGGGGCGGGGCGGGCAGGCGTGGGCAGGGGTGGGACTGGGGAGCAGGCAGCGTAGGGCCTGCGTCACCCACATTTGAAGTTGAACTGTCAACTTCCTCCGGTAAAACCACCTGTCCCAGTTCGAATGGCTTCTGCTAGCTTCCTGCCCGAGGTGCCCAAGGCTGGGGCAGTGCCCCGATCACGCCACACTGGGGCAGGGCTCCTTCAAGGGAGGTGTCCAGCCCCACTGGGAGCAGGCCGAGGGGGCCGAGAGGCAGGGGTCCCACCAGGGTGGTGCTCAGCTGTGCTGGGGTGCTGAGAGTGGGGAGGTGGAGGGCACCAGGCCAGTTCTTGCTGCAAGAACTTGCTCAGTGATCAGAACCCCAACGACACCGTCCATCTCCCCTCACGGGGTGAGGCAGGAGTTTGCGGCAAACCTCCACAGGCAGCGTTTAATCAGCAAGCCTGGGGGACGGCTCCTCCACAAACTCGGGGCTTGTGGCCATGTGTAAGACTGTGCATGTGTGTGTGTGGGGGGGTGACCTCCACGTCAGTATGTGTGTGATCGCTACGTTGGTGTGAGATCGCTGTGTCCCTAATGCTCCCAGAGGGACTGGAATCACCCTCTGGCCTGTGAGAAAGGGGCAGGGTGGCTGGGTTTCTGGGAAGTGGATGTGGGGGGTGGGGCCCTGGGACAGGGGAAGGGCCCCAGCCTCCAGGAGCCTGCGCACAGGGACTGGTAGACGGAGGCCCAGACTCAGGCTCCCGGGGACTTCTCAGAATCTGGGCCACTCCAGGCAGGCGTGGAGACAGGGGAGCTGAGTGTGAAGTGTCAGAGGGCAGGCGTCCGAGCCACCCCTCCCCGCTCCTCCCCTCCCCACAGCAGCTCCAAGTCCTCCAGGTCTGGGCTGGGTGCTCTCCTTCCCTGGGCTGGTCAGGTTCTCTCAGCGGCTGCCCAAGAATAGCTAACTCAGCTCCCCGGCGCAGGACGCTCTCCAGCCCTCGCTGCAAGAGGCCAGGAAGGCCTCAGGCACTTGAATCAGTCCGTCAGAGGGAAGGATTGAGGCATGACATCAAGGAATGAGGACCCCCATAACAGGTGTGATTGGGGGCCACACCCACCACCTCCTACAGGATTCGGAGGTGCCTCATCCCCTTTACAGGCGACTCTTTGGAAGCCTGTAACCAGCCCTTCCCGATCCTGCTGCCTGCCCTCACGGCCATCCTTCCTGTCCTGGGACTCTGGAAATCCCAGAATTTTCATTCATTTGTTCATTCATTCATTCAACAAATCCATGTCCCAGGCCAAGCGCCAGGGACACAGAGAGGAATGGTCCCTGCCCAGCTTTGCACTCCAAGGACCCCTCTGTACATTTTCCTCCTGAAGACTCAGTGTTAGTCACACCAGCTGTGTGTAGGGATTGGCCCTTCACAGCCTGTTTTTACCCTGTCAGTTTACAGACTTGCAGTTGGAAGGGGAGAAAGGCTTCTGTCTGCGCCCTTGTGAGCCAGGGGCGTGGCCTCTTCTTCCCAACTGTCGGGAGGGGGGGAGTGGGCGGGGTTTTCCATTTCACAGATGAGGAAACTGAGGCCCAGGAAGGACCACACTTGGTCTCTGGAGGTCAGAACTAAGATTTGAACCCATGTTTCTCCCACTTCACAACACTTGCCGCTACCCCCCGCCCTCCGCTTACCAAAAGCAAAGAGCACAAACGAAAACTTTGCCTTTTATTTGATCTCAGAGCCTTCATCACAGGCAAGGTTTTGGTTTCTAATCTTTTTTATTTGTTCTTGGAAAACGGAAAGCAGCTCAAGGTTCCATCTGGGTCGCTGCCTTCCAGGCGTGTGGGACTGGTACCGCCGGATCCTGGGGGAAGGGGTCTGGCCACTCCCGAAGCCTCCCCACTTCGCAGCTGCTGCCACCTAACTCCCTCCCCAAGCCCCTCCCTCCCTGCAGCCCACCCCCATCAGTTACCGCGCCCTTTCCCCTACCAGGCCTCCAGGCCCACTGTCCCCGCTTAGACCCCAGATCCCTGGCGGGAGTTTCCTGTCCTCATCACCCCCACTTTCCATGACACAAGAGGAAGTCAGCTGAGCCCGGCTGGGTTTTCCATGCTGCCTGGTCTGGGTGGAGGCCAGAGGTGGGGGTGGGGGCGGGGGTTAGCAGCCCCCAGGGCCGGGCGTCAGTGTCTCCTGGGCCTCCGCAGGAGAGGCACCTGCCTGCTGCCCTGGCCACACCAGGTAACCACGGAGCGTGTGTTCGTCTGTCGGTGGGACAGCCCTCTGGGCTCCTTGACTCCCCAGTGGCCCCAGGATTTGCCCTCAATGCCAGGGCAAAGGGGCCACAGGGTTGAGTAGGGAAAGAGGAGGAGCTGAGGGCTGGGAGGGAGGGTTGGGCGGTGAAAGGAGAGGGAGGAGTCCCTGAAATGTGAGGGGCACATAGTAGGACCTTAGTGTTGGTTGAATGAATGAATGAGTGAATGAATATATGGGGTGGTTCCATTAATATAGGGGATGGCCTGGTGGCCAGAGGAGGTGCCTCTGCCCTGAGATGGGTGGGAAGAACCCGCCAAGTGTTTGCTTGTTGAGTGACTCAGTGACCTGAGCCCTTGAAAACCTGAACTTGGCAGCCCGGACAGGGGCTCCCTAAGGGAAGCAGGTTTGGCAGCGGCACCCCTGCCCCAGCTCAGGAAGTGCAGCCCCTCCCCCAGCGTTGCTCCTGCTCAATCACATCACTGGTGGGGGCTGGGGAGTGGAAGGAGGGACATAAGAACTGGGTTCTGGATCTGGATGGGCAGTGGAGGGGTGAGCAGGTGTGGTGGAAAAGCGCTGGCCCAGGTGGGCACCTGCATTTGAGTCTCACCTCTGCCCAGAATTACCAGGTAGCCTCTTAAGGCCTCAGCTGACTTATCTTAATGGGGTTGGGTGGTCCTGAGGCCAGTTCTCCCCTTCTAGGGCTGCACCCCACCCATCGGCCACACTTCCGGTGGCATGGGAGGTGGGTGGAGGCATTTCTCTGTCCTGGAACCTGGAGGGTTTGACTCTTTCTCTTGAAAGAGTACCAGGTGTCAAGTGCCAGGGACAGAGCACAGGGGGAGGCTCGGGGCAGGGCGTGCTGGCTGTGTGTGGTGGCCTCCTGTGCGCACTTTTCCCGAGGCCCAGGTAGAAGCAGGGCCTTCCTTGGGGCTGGCCTGCCCACACTGTCCAGGCCTCTCCCAGGGGCCTGGCAGGTGCTGTCAGAGGACACTGCCTCACTTCCTTGTGGTCAGACCTTGAGGAGGTGACTCATGCAAGGTGCCTAACCTCCTCACCTGCAAACTGCTGGTTGGAAGATGAAGCAGAGGGAATAACTGGGGCAAAGAGCACAGCACAATCCTCGCTGAGAGCCAGGGCTCCAGGTTATGGTTATAACCGTAGAAATAACCATAACTGGATGACCTTGGGCAAGTCATGTCCCCTTTCTGAGCCCGATCATCCTCCTCTATAAGATGAGGGTATGGAGAGATCTCTGCACTGCGGGGCTTCTGGGAGATTTCCTTACGATGTCATGAATGGCTTGTGAACCGTAGTGAACTCCCCTGGGTGTGAGGGCTGGTCAGCTCTGGCGCCGTCCACCCCAGCCTCCTCCCCCAGGGTTTGTGCACGGAGACGGCCTGTGCTCTTCACTCCTCCCCCCACCCACCCCAGGGCCTGCTGCAGGCCTCCCCGCCAGGTTTTGGGTTTTCGGGAAACACGCATCCCACAGGCCATGGCCCCCCGCCGTGTGTGTGTGAATCACATTTCTGGAGGACTCAGCGTTCACGGTTTCTCTTCTGTTGCTTCTGTAAGTAAGACTGGGCTTGTTCGACCATGGAGCCTAAGTTTTGATTAAGAAAATAAGGCCGCCTACAAGATAGAGTAGGACAAGTGTTAACCAAACCCATTTTTCAGATGAAGTAACTGAGGGTCAGATCAGTTAGGTGAATTCCCCACGGCACGTAGCTAATCGGCAGTGAAGGTTGGCCCGGACCCCCGGGTCTCCTGGTCTGCGGACCACCCTTTCCCAGCACAGCCCCTCTGTCTCTTCTCAGGCTAGTGCTTCCCCTGCCTTTTGGGGGCCAAGGAGGCCCACAGACCCAGCTCTGTGTACTTGGCTCATAGCCAGCACTCTTGGAGCCTCAGATCCCTTCTGTAAAATGGGTGCAGCAGAGTCGTTTGGAGAGTGTGGCATTTCTGAAGCCCCTGGGGCTATGGGGATCTCTCCTCTTTCTTGTTTCTTTCTTTCCTTAGCCAGCCCAAGCCTTTTCTTCCAGCACCCAGCACCTGCCACAAAGCTGTACTTGAGGCCTTATTTTTAAAAACTCATTTTCCAGAAGCTGAAAAATTGGCACAGCCTTTTTTTTGAAAGACAAAATGGCAAAAGCCACATTTTTTTTTAAAGAAGGCTCATACAGTGTGACTTTTAGAGAGTCCTCCTGTGCTCCCCAGGGTGCCAGGTGATATACACAAGGGTGCTCAGGCCACCGAGGGACAGTGGGAAGATGGGGAGACAGGGAAAGGCAAATAATTTCCTCTCCAAGTCTACTCTGGAGAGTGCGCAACCTTCAGGACAGAGGACAGAGTCGGAATGGACCGGCGTGGGGAGGTGGCCATTCTGCTCAGGGAAGAAACAGAGTTTGAAGGCAATTTGTATCCAGCAATCTTGCTTCCATTAAATAAAAACATGAGTGAATTGAAGCGTCAGATAAAATGTTTCTGCATGCACAGAAAAAGGTTTTGCAGAATGTTCTTCAAAATAATGACAGCAGATTAGTCATAGGGGATGGAATTCAGTAGCGATGGCAAAGTGAAAGTGGGTTGGGTTTTTCAAAAAAATTTTATTTTATGCACTTCAGTATGTAGTTTTTATCAAAGAATGTATATTATGATTTTATGATAAAACATCATGTAAAAGGGATCTGCAAAAACTCTTTTTAAAAAAATGTCCCATGTGTTTATTTGCGTAATTATATACAACGCATAACATTTTTATAATATAGTTTTCTTAACAATAAAAAGAATGCGTGTTTGCTGAGAAAAATCAATACGTATAGCAGAGCAGAACAAATATAAAACCACCCCCAATCTTACTGTTCAACATGACCGCTGCGAGCGTGTTTGGGAATATAGTTTCACTCTCTTTTCTGTTCATAATCATAATTATAATTATACTTTGTCTCAAGGTTAGTATTATACATGATATAGATCTTTATATGTAAAATATCTATATATTTTTAAGTGTGTAAAGATATACAGGATGGGGCCAAAGTAGGTTCAGAGTCGTTTATGTGGGAAGTGATATAATAACTGGTCAATGATAACACAGTCTTGAACAGCGTTTTGTACAGCTACGGCTGTGGACCTGCGTGGGCCCAACCTCTGTGTGTGTGTCTCCTGCATTTCCCCCGTAAAATACAGCTCGAGTGTCTTCCCAGGCCACAGACTAATGTGGCGTGTCCTTTAGAATGGCTGCACAAGAGCTAGGATATAAAAACCCTGACCTTTGTGTAACCGATCCTTACCAATGAGTATTTGCATTATTTATTCTCTCTCTCTTTTAGTCTGTTAAACATAACTCTGTGATAAGTGTTTTTGCGCAAACTTTTTTTCATCCTTTTATTGTCTTTAAGTAGAATTATTTGAATCATTCCAGCTTCGTTCTGGTAAAGCTGACCGCTGATGGGCTGAATTCACTTAAAAAGGGGCAGACACCGATAGGTTTGAGGTCACACGTTCAGGGTCAAAGTTGTTTTTATTCTGGGAGTGGTCACTCCAGGCGCCCGTGGCAGTCGGTGGGGGAAGGGCCCAGGCACACCCGGGAGGGCGAATTTGAGAAATTACGGCATATTTTTGATGATTTACTGAGTGTCCAGGGCTCTCCTGCACAATGTCTGTTTGTCTGGTGATCCGGACCGCTTGATCCCTTGATGTCTGTTTGGGACCCGGGCCCTTTGGCAGGAGGTCTTAAAGAGCTGGCCGCTGGCCCTGCTTTAGAGATGAGGAGACCAAGACCGCGAGAGGCGGAGGCGGCCTGCGTGGTCAGCCTCGGCCCGGGGAAGAAGGGAGTCCACAGGTGCCCACAGGCGCCTGGTGTGAAGTGTGGGGACGCGCAACCCAGAGCCTTCCTGCCACTCCGACCTGCCCGCCCGCCGTGCAGCCCTCCCTGGATGTGCGCCCAGAAGGCCCCAAGCTTCAGAGTGGCCTCCGTGGTCTGCATCCTGGAAGCCCGGCTGAGCGCGGGGCCAGGCCGGGGGGCCTGGGACGGTGGTCTAGAGCAGGTGTTTATGGCTCTGTGTGTGGGGGCGACGGCAGCGGTGAAGGTGGTGGAGGTGACGGTGGTGATGGCAGCAGTGACGGTGCTGACGACGGCGGGACAAGGACAGTGATGTTGGTGATGGCGTTGATGAAGAGGATGAGGATGATGGTGCCGATGGTGTCAGTCGTGATGATGATGACCTTGTCAGTCATGATGGTGGCAGTGAGATTTGTGGCAATGATGCTGATAATGGTCACCACTCACTAAGGGCCCCCACAGTGCTCAGGTCTCTGACTCATGCATTTTCTCGTTCGTTTGGTTTTTCCCAACACGAGTATGCCCTTATCACTGAGTGATTTGAGGTGGTTTGCAGATGAACTTCTTTGTCTTAATACCTACGTGTTTTAATTTATGTTAATTTAATATACTAGTGCAGGGAAGGAAGAAACTTTTCTCTACCCGTCTATGTTCTTTTGGCTGGCCTACTAATTAGATAGGCGTGAGCCAGATTAACAAGAGAAAATGACCGACTTTAATTACATATATATGGATGGATGCTCCACATGTATGAGGGAGTCAGAGACCACACGTCTGAGAGAGGTTCAGGGTCAGAGGGCCAAAATGAGCTGATTACGGCATTCTGAGCTAAGGATGAGGTGAGGCACCTTGAACTTCGGAGGGGCAGAAAGTCATCCACGGGATGATAAGAACAGATGTTCAGGCGTCAGAAGTTTGCTCTGCCCTGCAGATTGGCCATACAAAGTTATTTGTGGTGGTAACTCTTATTATGGGCAAAACCCCAATTTGAATTCTTTAAGGGTGAGGTAACAGTTTCTCCTGAGATCACAACGACTTGATTACCTTCCTCTGAAAACAATTCATGAGCCAAAATGGCCCATCATGGGGAGGCCTGCTCTGATTTCTCTGGCTAGAAAATAGGTAATGAGCACACCCAACACGTGACTGATGAGAGTGGAACAAAGTTTTATTTTTAGATTGTTTGGGTAAAACTGCCAAGTCGATGTAAAGGAAAAATATTAATACTTGGTACTCGGATAAGGTGCACCCCATGAAGGGGGAATTTAAATAGTTGACATTTGGGACTGTGAGGGGCAGATGCCTCTGTTTCCCTAGTTTGCAGAGGAGAGAGCGGAGGCTAAGAGTCCTTAGCCTGAGATCACACAACATGCAAGTGGTAGAGCCGGGATTCAGACCCAGAGGCCTCATCACAGACACGTTTGTTTAAATGTAGGGCGCACATGGGAAGGCGGACACCTCATCCATGTATGACTGAGGTGTTAGCCTGACTTCTGTCATCGTAGATCGCTTTTGCCTATTCCTACACTTTATCCAAATAGCATCACACAAGTTGTACTTTCAGGTGTCTGTTTTTTCCTCACTCAACATTACGCTCGGGAGATGCGTCCTTGTTGCTGTGCCCAGTACAGCAAGAGCTCGTCCTTCTTCGTCGCTGTGTAGTATTCCACGGGGTGATGACCCCACAGTTTATTTCCCCCTTCTACCATGATGGGCTTCGGGGTCATCCGAAGTCCTCAGGTTTTAACCTTGAGGCTCTGCTGCCACCCACAGATACCTGCGCCTCACAGAGTAAACCAGACTTTCTCTAAAGAGCTAACAGCCAAGGAGGGACATGAATCACACGAACCCACAAGTGCAGAGGCAGGTGCTTTCCTTGCTGCAGAGCAGCCTTGAGGTGGCCTGAGTGGTGAGTGGTTGAGGCAATCTTAATGCTGCTCTTGCGGCCTTGCGCTTTACAAAGCACTACCCGCCCTCCGCCTCTCCCCACCTCAGTTGTGGGGGGGGTGCCTGTCCCCATACTGAAAATGAGGAAACTGAGGCGGAAGGAAGCGACTCCCACACCACCTGGCTAAAACGAAACAGAGCCAGGATCTGAAGAATTTCCTGATACTAAGTCCTTAGCTATTAGCACCTCCTTCTAGATGCCGGGAAAGGGAAATCGGGGAGGGGGTTCTTGCCAGGTCTTGGAGACCCTGTAGCCTGGGGATTTGAGTGCCTTCTGAGAAGCTTTTAAAGCCAATACTAGTCCTTGGATTTTTGAAGTAAGAAGCCACCTTCCTTTGAGTCTCACTTTGTTTCATTTTCAAAACAGGGGGAGGGTCCGTGCCCCCTGCAGGGGGAGGGCTGTGGTCGCCCTGATCTTGTTGTCCTCACTGCTTTCCTCACCGTTGAATTTGCACATTCAACCGCCCAGGGAGGAAGGCAGCACAGATTACACTTACCCTTTTGCAGAGAGATGAAGCGACCCGTAAGGAACCAGCAGTGACCCAGGGCTCCTGACTCTTTGCCCAAGAGGATGCCTCCTCCCCGCCACACTGGGCCTTGTCCACTAGGCAAGGCCTGCTTTTAGGACCTGGCTCACACTGGGGACTTGGGGCCCGACACACAGGACACAGGGGCGCAGCGCTGTTAGGGGCTTCCCCAGGACACACAGCAAGGAGGGTCAGGCCGGGTGGGAGCCTGGGGCTCCTGCATCCCACCATTTGCAGGATGGAGCCAGGGTGGGGAGGCTGGGGGATGAGTCAGAGAACTGCAAGGCAGACGGGTTCCAGGGCAGCCTGCCTGGAGGGGACGGGGGTTAAAACAGGGTTCTAGAGCCCTTTTCTGTTATCTGAAAAGCTCTGCCACCCCCCAGCTGAGCGGCCAGCCTCCGCAGGCCAGGAGTAATGATACCTGCCTTATCGGATTGCTGTGAGGACTAAATGAGGCAAAGAGGACCCAGCTTTGAGAAGCGCGCCTGGCACAGACCTCCCCCACCCCTGGCTCTGCTAAGGAGTGCGGCACAGATGGGCAGGCTCCTGGCGCTGGGGACAGGTGGACTGACACCCACCCCTCCCCCCATACTGCAGAAAGGAAGGTGTGGCCAGGAGAGATGTGATCCAGCTGTCAGAGCAGATGGAACCGGCAGAGAGACTGGGACCACCCAGTGCTGTTCTCTTGATTCCGTGACAAGGCCGCCCTGCCAGGTTTTCAGCAGGCTGCAGAGGGACATGTGCCCGTGGCATATAAGCCACACCTGCCTGTGGGCCCGCAGTGGGTGGGCGGGGGGGGGGCGGCTGCAGAGAAGCCCCTGGTCTAGGCAGGGTGTGTCTGTGGGGACTGGCCTCCCTCTGTGCCTGTGAGGCTGTTGTGACTGATGCACGTGTGTGCGGGCGTGCAGGGTTGGCCCAGGCCCGGGATGAGACAGGCAAGGGGAGGTAGGCCTGGGGTCGATGCGGGGGCAGCGCACCCAGGAGTGAGGTCTGGGTGGGGCGTGGGAAGGCGTGTTGGGGCGGAAGGAAGCTGGAGTTGGTCCTGCCCCCTCTCTCACCCTCAGCCCCTCAGCCAGGCCCTAGCCCAAATCTTCCTCCCCCAGGAAGCCCTCCTGGGTGTGGCCTGCTCGGTGTCCCTCCATCTTCTCTTCTCCTCTGAGCTCCCTTCCGACTTCCCCTTTCGACAGAAGGGTTGGTTAGAAAAGCTAAAAGTCTAAATTCTGTAATCCTGAGAGCTCATTCTTCTCTAGGCTTTGCTAAAGGTACAGCCGGTGTGGCCACAGGCTGTACCGAGAAGTCCTGGGTCAAGTCCAGATAGTGGGGTTGGTGAAGGGGATGGGATAGGTAAATGTCTAATGTCCCAGGGGCCGCCAGCGTGACAGCAACCAGTGTGGATGGTCAGGCGGAGAGCTGCTGGGCCCGCAGCCTAGCTTCTGCTTCCTCTGGGGCTGCCCCTGGCTGGGAGAGCTGTCTGGTGCACCGAGCCCAAGTGGGGCAGGGCTCCCGACCTCTGGGCCCAGGTCTGATTCCTGGCTCTCCACTAGCTGTCTGGCGTCCTGTGTGCACATGTGTGCATTTCTCTGGGGAGAAGAGCCCACACCTTCAGTTCGAGCATCTGGGCCTCCCTCTCACTTCGGAAGGTTCTAGAACCTGTGGTGCAAGACTAGGCTGTGCAGTGTGGTGGTGTGGTTTCGTGTTTAGTTGATTTGCTGGGCTTTGCTGCAGAGACTGCGCTTTCTCCCCACTTAGAAAACCGTTGCTGGGGGACCCGGGCCTGGCGCGTTTTGTCTGTGTTGCTGGGCTCGGTGTGCATTCGATTGTCCCGCCAGAGATCGCAGCTCGCCTGCCTTTCTGAGGGCTCCCGGCTCCCACGACGAGGGGCCTTTGGCCGGATGCTGGCTGTGGGGCCCTGAGGTGAAATGCATGTCAAGGGGCTGGTGCAGGTCTGCAGTCTGGAACAGCATCTGGGACTTCTGATTCTGGGTCCTGGTCTCTTCATCCCATTCTTCCCCAACCTCACAGCCTTCCCTGTTGCCATGGCAACAAGAACAAGGTCTAGAGAAAGTTACTGTTGTGCAGAACTATTGACTGACCTTTTCCTGCATGGCTGGTTTATCCATTCCTTGTGATGCCCCTGCAAGCCTGGGATCTTGTCCCCGAATGTGGCCGCCAGCCAGCGCAGGTAGATAACCAGACTGTGGTCCAGTTGTCTCACCCCTTGTGTCCCCCAAAACTGTGCTGTCTCCTTGCGTTTTCATGACCTCTTTCTGCATCACCAAGGGCTTCTCAGGCTCCAGTCCACAGCCCACTCATTTCAAGCAAAATTCCAAGTTCAATGTCTCAGTAGTAAGCAGGCTGAGCAGCTCTGACACCGAGCCCCAGCAGTCCCCTACTTTGGGTTGACAAAGGGCCTTCTTATGCTTTGTCTGAGGCCCCGGGGAATTTGGGGAGCTTGGGGATCAGGACAGGGCACCAGACTCAACATCGCTTGGGCTGGCAGGGAGGAAGGGAGTGGCCGAACCTCACTCTGGGAGAAGGTTTCTTTTTTGTTCCTCAGGTCTGTGGGGCCTGGGGCTGTGGGTTTGGGGGTCTTGGAATGGCTAGGCCCAGTGTTGGGGTGTACTCACGGGGATAAGGAGGGGCAGCCATTTGCAGCTTCTCAGGGGAAAAACATCTCTTAGTGACAGAAATGTGACAGATCTGTTATCAGCGACATGAACTGTGAAATGCAAGTTCCTTTCCTATATGCTCCGACACTGAAAAAATGCAGACTTTTCTGAGAAGCTTAGAAAACAAAAAGGTACCAGTTTCCAATCCAGGTAGCCTGCCCCCATCACTGAGCTCTTTGCCGCTGTGTGGGGCCTGAGTCTGAAGGCGGACAAGGGGGACTGAGGCTTTCCCCGTCCAGCCCACCCACAGGCCCTTTTAGGCTGTCCAAGGTCCCTTGTGCCTCCTTCCTCCTAACACCGAGAAATACCAGACTTACCCCTCAATACCAGACTTAGTTTTCCTCCCTGTCCCTAGATCAGGGAGCTTGGTTTGCTTTTCTTATAACTATTATTTTCTTAGAAAAACCAACCAAACAAACACCACTCACTACTCCTTGTACAAAGACTGGAAGATATGTAAAACATTCAGAAAAAATTTAAAACACCCCGAGAATCCCATTCTCCACGGTCCCCTTCACCTGGGCCACCGTGCTAAGGCCTTCACTCGTGTGCCTCTGACCTCGCCGGTTAAACTTGACCTCTTCAGCACACAGCCACTTAAGCTGATTTACTCAGCTCATCTTTGCTTTTTGTTTTTAAAGCATTTCTGTTATTGTAAGGGTTGCGTGCTCACTGGAGAAAATTCGGAAAGCAGAGAAAGGCATTTTCTTGCTTCTTTAAGCAAAGGAAAAAAAAAAAACTCCTGTAACCCCCCTCCCCGAAGTGACCACGGTCAGCAGTTTGGTGTAGCTCCTTCTGGTCCCTTTGGACATTTTTTAAAGCGGACGTTTCTACAGTGGGGAGCATTTTATAAAGGGTTCTGGTCCTGGTCCTGTCCCGCAGCCGCGTGACTAAGCACTGACCTTGTTAATGAAAACGGCGGCTCTCGCGGTTGGAGTGCTGGGTGCTCCGATTCTGCAGGCACCATCTCGCCAAAGTTTCTCACGGGCTTAGGACGCAGGATTTCACAGATGTGGAAACTGAGGTGACCTGGTTTGAGGTCGAAGAGCCACCCTGCATAGCTCCAAGCCTGTGCTCCTCACCACTAGGTTGCCTCTCCTCTGAAATTTTAATAACCCTTCTAGTCCGACAGAAAAGCAGCAAATGACCATTGCAAACAATTCAGAGATTACCGGACCGCAGGAAGGGTACTCAGAATCCCATCACCCCCGGGGTTTATTTCTGACACTTGACAGCTCTTTGTACACTTATTAAGTCCCCATATTTTTATAGTCGATGTTATCCTAATTGTTCTGTTTTGAATGACTTTTTAAAAATGTAATCTCATGTTATAGTTATTTCCCAAGCCAATTGACCCTCATGGAAAAACACAGTTTTTATTGATGGTCTATCGGCCCATGGAGCGAGGGGTCTGCGGTGAGCGTAGGCACTGCCCAGAGGACGGGATCTCAGGCTGGGCCCTCTTTCTGAATTTGTAATGAACTCAGGGACAAACAACTTTTTCTGTTAAATCTGTTTCTGTATTTCTACAGCTTTAGCATGTATTGCCAGAAACAGAATTACTGAGCCAAGGGTTTTTATAGCTCTTAATTACTATTGCCGAATTATTTTACAGATGGTCGGGAGGGAGCGCTTTACTCTCCAGCCAGCAGCATCCACTTTCTTCCTAATTCGATGGATATAAAACATCACCTCGGTTTAATTTGCATTCCTTTTATTCCTAACAAAGTTGAAAATTTTAGTGTCTTCTTTTGTGAACCGTCTGAGTATTTTCCCGTCACACTTCCTGAGATGATAGAAGGAGTTTATACCTACACCGTCCATCAGGCCAGGCACCAGTCAGCGGTGGCTGCCGAGCACTTGAAATGTGGCTAGCTTCACTGACAAACTGAATTCCTAATTTTATTTAGATTCCAATTTAATTTAATTTAAGGTTGGCATTTCAATCTAAATGAATTTAAATATGCGGAAATAGCCAGTGGCTAGTGGTGACCTATTGCACAGTACAGGGCCGGGTCTCTCCCCGAGTGTGTATTGCAGGCTCAGCAGGTGTTTTGCATTGATCTGTGTGAGCTCTTTACATATTACGGGCTATTAATCTTTTGTCCCATTTGTTGCAGAGATCTTACCCAGCTTGCAACTTGACCTTTACTTTGTTTACTGAGCATCAAGAGGTTGGGTAGCCGAATCTCGTGATCTTTTCTTTTGTGGTTTCTCCCATAGCTGCAGGCTTAGAAAGTCCTCCCCCTCACAGAGCCTTGATAAATTCTCTCATCAACTTTATTTGAGTCTTTCTGTGATTTTTTCCCCCTTTCGCCTTTTAATCCACCCAGAATTAATTCTGCTGTGTGGCGTGAGGCTCAGCACGTCTTAGTAATTTCTGAGCCTGGCATGGAAGATCCCTGAGTGCATTTCATCTCTGGTGGGGCACTGTGGGGCTGCAGGTGACCCTGGGTGGCGTTAAATAGTAGATAAACTGCCACTACTTAAAACATTGATATTTGTTAAATTTGCTGTTTACAAAGATTTTAAGAAGATAAGAGAACGACTAGTCTACAATGTTATTTTCAAGGAAAGACAAAATCCTACCTATAATATCAACTATTTTAAAAAAATGCAGGGAAAATACTGAAAAAAGTATTTCAAAATATTAATAGTGTGCAGAGAGGAGAATGTTCCTCCTTTACCTTTCTTCAGCTCTTACAGCTGGACTAGTGATAAAACAACAACGCTGACACAAGACGAGACTGACAGGAGAAAAGGCAGTTTCACGGGCGCCCCGGGAGCAGGGTCACAATACGAGGCTCAGATCACAAAACGAGGCTCAAAGAAATGATGGAGCCATGCGCCTTCTCGTCTCCTTTACACAAACAAACAATATATTTGTGAGGAGCTGATGGGACAAAGCAAGGTGTTGACCGCTAGACAGGAATCGAAGCAAGGCTTGGGTATTCTTTTTTTTTTTTTGACAATATTTCTTTTAATTTTATTTTAATCATTGTTCAAATACAGTTTTCTCCCCTTTACTCCCATTCCAGCCCACCCACACATCCCTCCCCGCTTCCCTCCCATTACCACCCTCCCCCTAGTTTTTGTCCATGTGTCTTTTAACTTTGTTCCTGCAAACCCTTCCCCTTTTCCCCTGAAATTCCCTCTTCTCTCTCCTCTGGTCACTCTCCACCTGTCCTCTAATGCAGTGTCTTTGACTATACCCTGCTTCTTTCTTTGTTTTGTTGTTTAGGTTCCTGTTAAAGGTGAAATCATATGGTATTTATCTGTCACTGCCTGGCTTATTTCGTTTAGCATAATGCTTTCCAGTTGCATCCATGATGTTGCAAAGGGTAGGAGCTCCTTTTTTCCTTCTGCTGCATAGAATTCCATTGTGTAAATGTACCATAGTTTTTTGATCCATTCATTTACTGATGGGCATCTAGGTTGCTTCTAGCACTTAGCTATTGTAAATTGTGCTGCTATGAACATTGGGGTGCAAAGGTTCTTTTGGATTGGTGTTTTAGGATTCTTAGGATATAGTCCCAGCAGTGGAATTGCTGGGTCGAAAGGCAGATCCATTTTTAGTTTTCTGAGGAAGTTCCATACTGTTTTCCACAGTGGTTGTACCAGTCTGCAGTCCTACCAACAGTGCACTAGTGTCCCCTTTTCTCCACAACCTCTCCAACACTTGTTGTTTGTTGTTTTGCTTATGATGGCCATTCTGACTGGTGTGAAGTGGTACCTCATTGTGGTTTTAATCTGCATCTCTCTGATAGCTAGTGATATTGAACATCGTTTCATGTGATTTTGGATCTTCTGTATGTCCTCCTTGGAGAAG
>PVIA01008999.1:0-65531 GCA_004024845.1 Tonatia bakeri
TACCTAGACAAGAAGTTAAAAGAGTTCATCCTGTAAAATAATATTATAAGAAATGACAATCTTTTCTTTTAGGAGGAAAATGGATTACCCAGCAAGGCAGTTCTGTCCATTATGGCCTTGTCCTGAAACACCAAGGTTCAATGTTCCAAACCCAGTCAGTGCACACACAACAATCAAGGAACCAACAAAAGCATAAAAGAGTGAATCAACAAATAGAAGATTTTTTCTCTCTTTACCTGGTTCTATAAATTCCTGTCTCTCAAATCTGTAAAAATATTAACATGGAAATATGAATAAAAATGGCAATAAATACATATTTATCAAGGTTGGCTTTCTCCTTCATGCCATTTTATTGGAATTTGGCATTTTCTGTGTATTTTTGAACACTACAAAGGCCACAAGGCCTTGGAGCTTCCTATTGACTCTGTCCTACTGGGATTCCTGAGACTGGTGCTGATGGCTTCAAATATACTCAAGGGACAGTTAATGACTTTGGACATAATTCTGGCCGTGTGTTGAACTTGGAAAATTTGTTTCCACCCAAAATATTGACGTTTACAAGCTGAAATGTGCTATAGTTATTTATATTTTTTTAAAAAACATCCAACATTTGGCTATGATCATATGATTGACAATAAAATATATTAAACTTGTATCAGTTCAACATCAATAACAAGAAGGCAACAATGTCACATTGCAAAATTTTTCAATTTTCAATTTTCATGGAAGTCAAGAACATAATGATTATTCCCATGTAGCTAATACACAAATGCGAATGCATTGTTATCCAAAAATCAATATTCACATTGAGAAGTAGTGAATTCATCATCAAAACATGAGAGGGGTCCTCTTACTTTGTAAAAGTATAGTAAAAAATATACACCAAATTCCCATGTCTGTTATATTGCCTTCGAAAATTCTACATTACTCATCAGAACTTAACAGGACACCACTGGCTGATGTGGAAGAGGGAAATCAGAGAAGTGCTGACCATAACACCTGAAAGATCTCTGTTTATGACAATAAAATGAAAAGATGGAATGAAGAGTAACAATCATCATGTGAAACAAATAGATATGATTTCCTGAAGTTCAGCTAGTGCACACTGGCAACAGGTGTCCTCAGCCCACATGCAGAGTTCGTGCTAGTTCTGCATTCTAGGTATTATTGATCTCTTACCTAGCACTGGCCCATCACTGTGATTCTAACATATCTCTTAATTATACATTGTCTGTTAGACAAAAAACACATTCCTGTCCTTATGATAGGTAAATACCAGATCAAACACATCAAAGTGACCTCACTCGGGTTTCAGCTGACCACATTGGTAGAGGGAGAAAATAGCCTTGATGATATCACTTACACAACATGAAAATTATTCTGAAATATTCACTTACTAGTGTTTTTCTCTAAGAGGAAAAAAATAAAACACACCCCACAAACAAAAGCTACATGTGCCCTCTATGAAATTAGCTGCATTTTGTCATGCTTTCTGCATAACACTTAAGTCTAGAAAAATCATTCTTTCTTAAAGGTATTTGCTTATAGTTTAGAGACAGGGGCAGAGGGGAGAATAAGACAACAAAAATATCGATGTGATGGAGAAACATTGATGAGGTGCATTTCACTGGAACCACATTTGGGGATGGAATTCATAACCGTGGCATGTGCCATGACCAAGAATCATGCTGGCAAACACAGTGTGTGGCACAACAGCAAAAACACTGAGCCACACCAGTCAGCAAGAAAACCATTCTGAAAACCATTGAACAGGTTATATAAACAAACTTTTGTGATCTATAAAATAAGTCAGATGTGGTAAGTTGTACATGAAACACAGAAAGTAAAGAAAAAATTGCAATGTTGAGATTTTCCAACCAAGGGTCCAGAAATTTGGACAAAGTATTTTTCCACAAATGTCATTTAGAGTAAAGGATTGACACTATAAATCTGTAAAATTGTTGGTTAACTAGTAACTCACCAAATCTGTTTAATATTTATTTGGTCCATTATAATGTTATCCTTCTTAAAACATGTGCATGCACATATCGACCTTAATCCTCTTACTCCGACATTACATCCTTAAGTTAGTACATGTGCATACTGCACCCACTGTGTATCAAAGTGTGTTAATTCCTTGATGTAGTCTCAGGGAATGATATGAGGAATGATATATACGCTCAAATGTTAATCAGAACTCTGAAATTATAATTGTTTGCACTTTTTAAAGTTAGTATTTTTGGAGGAGATCACTATGGTACTGGATACTGAGCAGCAGTTATATAAAAGACCACAAGATGTATTGAAACAGACAAATTTATCCCCCACAGACCCTGGGAGATGTACACAACAGGCCTGCAGGGTCCACACATGAGGATGAGGAAGGATGTTGGAAAACTGTAGGAGACCCCAGGACACAGGATTTTATCAGTGTTAATGTGCAAAGGACTTTAGGTTTCTGAAGTTAAGTTTAGATTGTTCAAAATAAACATAAAAACCAAGATCTCGGTAAAGTGTGCACAGACCTTACCTAACGGCCATGCATGGTGAAAAGTATGAGGTGGAATGGGGACTGTTACTCACAGCAGCTGCCAGTGATCAGGTAAAGAAGTGACATTTAACTGTGACTCTGTGAGATGTTATATACTGCATGAAATTTCAGAAGTTACTAGCAGTTGAAAGCTGTTAGTTACAGAACATAAATGACACTGCAGCAATTTCATAAAGTTGCTTACATGAACTCCTCAAAAACATATATCATCAATTGTAATCACCAGAATGTTCCAGTAGATAAAATAAAATCTATCAATCATGGGGGGTTTCCACAATATTTTTTTAAGGCCACCAAGGAAAGAAATTGCAAATGCCACATTTCCACTACATTACCTAATAACATTGTTATCTGCAAACTTGAGTAACGTTAAAGATGTAAACACGTTCCACTACATTTACCTTTATTAATGAAAATATATATTCAAACATCATCTAAATAAAAAATCACAATACAATTGTGTTACTATTTATCAACACCATCATTGCAAACATTTGGGGAGTGTTACTGTTGTTGTACATTATGGCACCATAGAGCACTTCTCTCTGTTTTCTAACTGGAGGCTGACTGTTCAACAAACATGGATGTACAACAATCTTAGGCACTAGGGGATCAACTGTCCGTATTCCCTCACACAGCACTGATGGCATTTTCATTGCAACCACATTAACTAATATTCAACTATGACTTCCATGAAGACACATCAGGATTTTATAATCAAGTGACATTTTCTTTAAAGGGAGGTGTAGAAAAATATTTAAAATTTAAAATATTTCTATGTGTTAATATAATGTAAAATAGGATGACTTCCAGACTAACATACAACACAATTCTGAGCAACCTAAAATCAGCAACTTCATTTATATTTTTAATATATTGTGCATTATATTTTCTCAATATTATATACAAAACTAATCATGAGTGATGCTCACCTAATATACAAGAGTTCACAGGGTGTGAAGGAAACAACTATCAACCCAGTGATTTCACACACACCAGGAGTAAAAACAGAGTAGCATCATCTGATAAGGGACAGGAATCATTTTAATATATCCCTCACAAAATATTTCAAATGTTGTCAATATACCTTTGCTTATATTCTGAGTAATTATACGAATTTACACACCATTCCCTTGACATTTTGAAGCACACTGGAAGGTACTGACTGAAGATTTCAAAAATTTGTATGATTCTCTATAGTAGGTATTCTGATTTAGAGCAATACCTGAAACCTGTCACTAACTTTCTACTATGAATTATGATATGATATGGGACCCTTTCCCATTACATACTTTCATGATTTTTACACCTTTCAAGCCACTTCCATGTATAAATTCTTTGGGCTGATGGGAATGGTGTAATTTCACAAGAATCATTCACTCTTTATGAATATAGAAATCCACCCCACTGCATTTTCCTAATCTATAATGAGGCTACAGGTCCACCTATACCATTTTCTACAATTTCCCTTGTAATCATTTTTTACACTGTGAATTCTCACATGGCAAATAAGAAGGGAATGTTGAAGGAAAGGGCTTTAAATCTTGGGTATGTTTTGAATGCACATTAAAATCTTCCACAGTATCTATATTTCTACAGTTTTTTTTTTCTAGATGGATTTCTCCAATATTGGGTAAGGTGGCTGTGATGACTAAAACACTTGTGATATATCCTGGGTTTGTGTGGTTTCACTCCAGTACAAGTAACCTGATGTCAAAGAGTGCTGCCACATAATGCATTTTTATAAGGCTTGTGTCCAGTTCGAACTTTCTGAAGTTTAGTAAAGGTGGAAGAGATTAAAGGCTTTACTCCATTATGTACATCTAGAAGATTTCATTACAGTATAAATAAATTTTATGACGAATGAACATTGAGAAATGTTTAAAGCTTTTATCACATTAGGTATATAAGTAAGACATTCCTTCTGGGAGGATTTGATATTGAGGAAGATATGAAAGCCATAAAATGCTTTATGAAATATTCAACAATTGTGAGGTTTCTCTATTTGAATTTTCTGCAGCTGAGAAAGTTCATAGGAATGCTAAAAGATTTTACCACATATTTTACATATATAAAGCTTTTCACCAGTATGAACTCTCAGATGGCTGGGAAAGGTTGAAGTCTATGGAAAGCATCTGCCAAATTGTGTACATTCATATGGCTTCTATTCAGTATGCATTTTATGATTATTAGTAAACGTTATCTGCTACCTAAAGCCTTTCCCACAATGTGTATATTGAAAGGGCTTCTATCCAGTATCAATTCTCTGACGTTGAGTCAAGTGTGAGTTCTGGCTAAAGGATTTGTCACACTTTGTACATTTATAAGGCTTCTTCTAGTATGAATTCTCTGATGTTGTGTAAGGTGTGAGTTCTGCCTAAAAGTTCTGCCACACTGTGTACATGCATAGGTCTTCTCTCCAGTGTGAATTCTCTGATGTTTTGTAAGGCTTGAGTTCCATCTAAAGGTTTTCCCACATTGTGTACATTCATAGGGCTTCTCTTCAGAATGAATTCTCTGGTGTTTAGCACATGTTGATAGTTCCCTAAAGGATTTGCCACACTTTGTGCATTTATAAGGCTTCTCTCCAGTATGAATTCTCTGATGTCTTGTAAGGCTTGAGTTCTGCCTAAAGGTTTTCCCACATTGTGTACATTCACATGGCTTATCTGCTGTATGAATTTTCTGATGTTCTGTAAGGCTTGAGTTATGCCTAAAGGTTTTCCTACATTGTGTACATTCATAAGGCTTCTCTCCAGTATGAATTCTCTGATGTGTATTAAGTGCTGATGGGTCTCTAAAGGTTCTGTCACATTGTGTACATTCATAAGGCTTCTCACCAGTATGAATTTTTACATGTTGTTTCAGGAGTGAATTCCTGCTAAAGGTTTTGCCACACTGTGTACATTCATAGGGCTTTTCTCCAGTATGAACTCTCTGATGTTGTGTAAGGTTTGAGTTCTGCCTAAATGTTTTCCCACATTGTGTACATTCATAGGGCTTCTCTCCAGTATGAATTCTCTGGTGTTTAGTACGTGTTGATGGGTTTCTAAAGGCTTTGCCACATTGTGTACATCCATAAGGCATCTCTCCTGTATGAATTTTCTGATGTTGAGTAAGGTTTGACTTCCAGCTAAAGGTTTTGCCACATTTTGTACATTCATAGGACTTCTCTCCAGTATGAATTTTCTGGTGTTGAGTAAGGTTTGAGTTCTGGCTAAAGGTTTTGCCACATTGTGTACATTCATAGGGTTTCTCTCCAGTATGAATTCTCTGGTGTTTAGTACGTGTTGATGGGTCTCTAAAGGCTTTGCCACATTGTGTACATCCATAAGGCATCTCTCCTGTATGAATTTTCTGATGTTGAGTAAGGTGTGAGTTCTTGCTAAAGATTTTGCCACATTGTGTACATTCATAGGACTTCTCTCCAGTATGAATTCTATGATGTTCAGTACGTGTTGATAGGGTCCTAAAGGCTTTGCCACTTTGTTTACATTCATAAGGATTCTCTCCAGTATGAACTTTCTGGTGGCAAGTAAGGTCTGAAGACTGTGTAAATGTTTTGTCACACTGTGTACATTTGTAAGGCTTTTCCCCAGTATGAACTGTCTGATGTTTTTTAAGTTCTGGGGACCACTTAAAAGCTTTCCCACATTCTACAGGAATATAAAGTTTTTCACCACTATGAAATCTGTCTCGATGACCAAGATTATCAGACTTGGTAAAGACACTGCCACCTTCACTACATTTGAAACCTTTCTCTCCTGTAGAAATTTTCTGACATTCATTAACATTTGTGGACTGGCTAAAAACTTTAGCATGCCCTCTACATTTATCAGGCTCCTGTCCAGTGTGAATTCTGTGATGATCAGTAAGGGTTGAGGTAATCCAAAATGCTTTACCACATTGTTTACACATACCAGGCTTTAGTCCTGAGTAAATTTTTTCATGTAGATTTACATCTGTATACCAATGAACTGTTTTACCAAGGTCTTCACATGTATGTTCTTTTCTGGTACATATTTTGTTAACTGTTTTTGCATTATGTATTTGATTGAAGATTTTCTTGCATGGTAAATATTTGTAAGCTTTCTCCATGGCAGCAATATTGGTTTCTTCAGTGCTATTTGAACAGGGCTTGAAACATTTGTTATTTTTACTTCTCTTGTTTGTCTTCTCAACAATAGGAAATACATGATGAGTGTTGTCATTTGACATTTGGTCAAAGGCTTTTTCCCCTTTACACTGGGTGTCAGGAAGCTGTCTCTGTGGATGGAGGTTAGGAATTGATGCATGGGTAAAGTTCCTCAAATGTTTATCACATTGATTACTTTTGCCCTCATCCCATGTACTCTGGTAATCATTGACAGAAAAAAAGGCCATTAGTGACATCTATAACTTCAGTAACCACATGCACTTATTCCCAAATAAACATTCTGTGATCCCTATTAAACAACGTTTGTTGTTTTAAAAATCACTGCCGAGTTCATAAAAGTATTATACAGTGGAATAAAATAAAACATTATTTCTAAAAAAAACTATAATATTTACCCAGGAAAGTGATTGTCAAATTGATTGCATTTCATCTTTACACATGCATTCTAAAGGACTACATTGTACAAATTATTCTCTGAAAATTTACTCCCACATGGCATTTTAAACAGGTCAAATGACTACCCACAACACAAACTATGAAATTTCCTAGATTTTCAAGACTGTCTTTAGCACAGGGGTGTCAAACTTATTTAACCTGGTGACCATATCAGCCCCGTCATTGCTTTCAGTGGGCTGCAATCCTTTCTACGATTGTGTAAGTGTAACTATTCTTTAACTAGAGGAAGGAGCTTGGCGCTGCTGCCTGGTTGATAAAAGGTTCTGGGCTGGATTAAAGAAGGTACACGCCAGACTTCACCCTGCAGGCCTTGTGTATGCCACCTGTGCTTTAGAATAATACATATACTAAAATATTGTTTTCAGTCTTCGTATTTGGAAATACATTGATCTGCAAAGGTAAATCATTTGAAGTGGAAGTTTTCCCAAATTTTCAATAGTTTTCACACCTTTAGATAACAAGGATTTTTCATGATTAATTTTTCATATTAGTTCTCCCCATTTAAGCATCCTTTCCTTCTTCTCACCCACTTCCTTATCAGTATCAAAGGCTCACATCTCATATCTTACCAGTGTTGGTTTAAAGAATAAATCTTCTCTTTCTGACCACTGTAGGAAGTCCTGGTTTTCTCCAGGTGACACAGCTGAAAGACACAAAATCAAGGTTCCCAGGTGTGAAATGCAGGTCAATGTACATGGAAGTTCCAAGGAATTGTTTAGGAAATTACATTGTTGAGTACTTCAAAAAACTTTAAAAGGTGCAGCAAGGCCAAGTATGTTACAATGAAGAAAAGGCACATAAAAGACTAGCAGCAGATCCTTACTCTTGGGAAGCACTGTGCTCACACCGCATGGCACACAATGAAAAAAGTGTAAGAAAACTCCCAATTCCCAGTTGGTTTCTAGAAACATAGAGTGTCCTGTTTGTTCAAAGATCTCACCTTTTTCAAATATCTTCAAAATATATGTTTCTGGTTTATAGGAAACACAGTTCTCACACCAAAAGAATTCATGATGAACACTTTAAAGTGCACACTAAAAAGTAGTGTAATAGTTGAAACACCAGAGAAACCAGTGGAATGCAGACCAATACAAAGCAGAAAACGATACCCTGACTTTGAAAGAGAAACAGACACTATATTAAACTTGAAACTCACACAGTCAGAAGAACAAACACACAACCCCTGTGTTTACAGAAGTCAGAGTTTTACTAGGTGTGAGCATTATTTCTTAATTGTTAACCTGGAGGATGTAAGATCATAAAGCCTTGTTGTTTACAATTCTGAACATCAACAAATATACCAAGACATGAAACAGAAAACTAACCTCAAATCAGAAAACTAAAATGTATCTACAAATACTGTCACTATCTGTATTGAAATATATTAATTACTTGATAAAGAATTGAAAATAACCACCTGGATATAGAAACCTAGAAAAATATGACAACTACTTAATATCACCAAATCTGTGTAGCACCAAAATAAAAGGGAACAGAGAGAAAATGTAAAAGTAAGCCTCACAGAAAATGAGAAGGTAAAAACAAAATACTCAAATTTAAAAGTACAGTAGAAAAAAAATATATTCATCAGTTGCCTGTTTATGTCCCCAAACAGGTGCCAGGCCCACAAGCCAGACATGTTTCTTTTTGCAGAAGTAAATTGGTGACCTTGGCTTTGAACCATGACATTCAACAAACTGAAATAGTCAGGCCAGTACTAATGCTATTAGGTTTGAACTCACTAAGAGAAGAGATTATATGTCATTGGGGGTTTTGTTGTTGTTGTTGGCATAACACCCAAAGTGAATCTAAAGAAGAAGAAAGAATTCAATGGAATTATATCAAATATAAAAACTCCTGCACATTAAAGAAAACAACCAATAGGCTAATTCACATCCTGTAGCAGGAAGAAAATTTCTGCAACATGTATTTGATAAATAGTTAATATCCAGGTTATATGAAGGACTTTTACAAAATATCATGATGGAAAAATAATCCAATTTTTAAAATGAACAAATATATGTCATTAATCTATAAGAAAAAAAATCAGGAATATACAAAGATATGAGACAGATTATTCCATAAATGCTCTGAGAGAAAGTGAACCAATACACACAAAACATTGTAAGTAGACCACTTTCTGCTGATATGCACAAAATAAACTCAAGATGGATTAAAACGTGAAATAAAAGACCTGAAATTGTGAATACACTAAAAGAAAAGACTGATGACAAACTCTGTCATGACTCTTAAAAAATATCTGAGATATTATATAGTAAGGAGAGCAAAGAGGAGAAAAAGATAAGGCTACAATGAACTAAGTTTCTGCATAGCACAGGAAATCATCAAGAAAAAGAACAAACCAATGTACTGAATAGGGGAAGATATCTACAAATAATGTTAAATATTCAAAGTATACAAAGAACTTACACAACACCAGCAAAACAATCTGATGGAAAAATCAGGAGCACTGGCTTGTGTCCTCAATGGATTGAATGCTGGCCTCTGAACCAAGGGATAGCCAGCCCCATTGTCATTCAGGGTACATGCCCGGTGTGGGCCAGTTTCCCAGTTGCTGGTGTGAAACAGACAACCACTCATTGAAGTTTATCTCTTTCTCTTTCACCTTCATTCTCCTTTCTAAAAATGAATAAGTTAAAATAAAAATGGAAAAAAGACCTACAAAACAAAGAAAAATGGGGAGAAGCAGTGAAGACGATATTTCTATTAAGAGGACATAAAGATGGCCAATAGACATATGAAAACATGCTCAGTACCATTCATCTCAGAGAAATGCAAATTGAAACTACAATGAAATAGCACAAAACATCTCTCAGAATGAAAATTATCAATAAATCAACAAACAATGACTACCGGCAATCGTGTGGAGAAAGAAGAACCCTCATGCACTGTTGGTGAGATTATAAATAAACTGGTGCAGCCACAGGAAAAAAAACAAGATGGATGTTCCTCAAATATTGAGAAATAAGTACCACAGGACACAGCAATTCCATTTGTGGGAGTTATCCAAAGAATATGAGTACACACATTTCAAATAGTATATACACCTTTATATCCACTGTAGCATTATTTACAGCAGTGAAGATGAAGAACACAACGAAAAATGGTTTTATTTTAGTGACAATAGAGATGTTCCAGGATAAGTCCAGAGTTTGTTAATATAACATAACAAGAATTGGGTGCACCTCGTCAGTGTATCCTGGCAGCCAAAGACAGTGGGCTGGAATGTGCATGTGTGAAAGATGACTTCACTGTACTACTCAGTGGGGGCCATAGGCCCTGATGTATCAGCATGTGTGCTTTGGGGCTTCACATTGAAAAAGACTGGGAAAGCACAGCCATGTATCAGTATCAAATATCCCCATAAGTTTCAATGTTTCTCCATGGAATCTATTCTGATGGCTCAGAAGGCTACCACTATGGGCAACTGGTTAATGGCAGCTTCAGCAGAGAGTGCACTATTCTTGCATCATGGCCCATGCAGAGTGTTTTGGTAAAACGTCAAATGACACAGGTCACTCAGCTTCACCATAGCCCAGATTTGGTGACACAGAACTCCTACTTTTCCCAAAAATAAAATCACCTTGAAAGGGAAGATATTTCACACTGTTGGTGACATTCAGGATAATATGTCAGGGCAGCTGATGGCACCTGGGAAACTGTGAGGTTCCAATGTAACTGTGAGTTACATTGAAACTCAGTGAGGTGTCATTGTCTTATGTATAGTGTTTCTTGTATCTCCTTCAGTAAATGTCTTTAGTTTTCATACTAAATGTCTGGAGACTTTCTGAACAGGCCTTGTTTAATGAGAAAAAATATTATATCTGAACACGTCTCCTTCTAGCCATGACTCATGATGTGTATACTGAAAAAATGAAAAAAAGACTCCAAATATAACTTTCATATTATTGAACAACTAAAAAACTTCATGATATACACTGCACACTTTTTATAAAGTTTGTATTTATTTATGTTTATAGAGGGGAAGGGAGAGAGAATTAGAGGGAGAGAAACATCAATGTGTGGTTTCCTCTTGTACACACCCTACTGGGATCCTGGTTCACAACCCAGTTATGTGCCAAGACTTGGAATCCAAGTGGCGACCCTTTGGCTCACATGCTGTTGCTCAATGTACTGGGACACACCAGCAAGGGCCACTGTGTAATTTTCAAGGCAAATTGTTAACCAGCGTTTTCTCTCAATTCATACTATTAACATATAAACACCACGTCTGAAACTACACTGTAAGGAAAAAAAAAAACAGGAAAGCAATCATCTTAAGTTGAAAAGAGAACCCATGAGCTGAGAACAAATATTTGGGAGCCCTGACTGGTGTGGCTCAGTGGACTGAGCACCTGCCTTTGAACCAAAAGGACTGCAGTTTGATTCTTGGTAAGAGCACAGGCCTGGGTTGTGCACCAGTTCCCCATCTAGTGCTGTGTGAGAGGCAACTGATCAGTGTGTTACTTATGTATTGATGTTCATCTCCCTTTCTTTCCTAGCCCTCTCTACAAATAATAAATATTTCTAAAAGATAGATAAAAAGTTGGTACCCAGAAGACCCTCCCCATTTTCTGTCTTTTGGGAAATGGACATTAAAAGAAGAAAAATTAAAGAAAATGCACGTTCAGCCCTGGGTGTTGTAGCTCAGTGGATTGAGCGCGGTCTCTGAACAAGGCATCGCAGGTTCGATTCCCAGTCAGGGCACATGCCTAGGTTGCATGCAATGTCCCCCAGCAACCGCACATTTATGTTTCTCTCTCTCCCACTCTCCCTTCCCTCTCTAAAAATTAATAAATAAAAAATCATTAAAAAAGCAAAAAAAAAGAAAATGCACATTCAAGAAACATGAAACCCCTATGGGAAAGGTCAGGATCCAGAACACTGAGATGATGAAATGGAACTTTGGATATGGAGCAAACAGAACTCTCACACCTTCTTGGTGAAAATGCAAAAGCTACAGCCACTTGGGAAGAGTTTGAAAGTCCTCACACAACTAAACATACAGTTATTATAAAATCCACAAAGTGTATTCCATAGTACTGAACCAAAGAGCTAAAGTTTTAACCAACAAGAAAGCCAACAAGGGACTGTTTTTAGAAGATTCATCCATAAATTCCCAAAATTCTAAGCAATGAAATGATCTGTCAACAGGGGAATATATAAGTAAACTGAATTGTATAAAATGAAATGTTATTTCATACTGAACAAATAATATATCAAGGCATGAAAGAAACCTAAAGTCATACAATTAACAGACATTGATCTGTCTGACCCAGTGCTCAGTTAGTTAAAGTGTTATCTAGACACACAAAGATCAGGGGTTATATTTTGGGGAAAAAATATTCCATTCAAGATGCACAAGAGACATTTGCATACCTGTGTCAGTTGTAGCATTATTCACAAAGTCCTGGTGGTTGGAAAAAAACCCTATGTGTATGGATAAATATATTTAAAAATGTAGTATATATAGCTCTGCCAGTTTTGGCTCAGTGGATGGAGTACTGGCCTGTGCACAACAGAGTTGCTGGTCCAATGCCATGTCAAGGCTCATGCCAAGTTTGTGGGCTAGGTCCCCAGTAGGGGGCAGGTGAAGGGGAAACACACATTGTTGTTTCATTCCTTTTTTTCCTCCCTTCCCCTTCTCTAAGAATGAACAAATAAAAACTTTTCAATAGTTATGAAAATGGAGTGTGTGTGTGTGTGTGTATATATATATATATATATATATATATATATATATATATATATAATGGAGTGTGTCTATGTGTGTGTGTGTGTGTGTGTGTGTGTGTGTGTGTAATGGAATATTGCTATGCCAGGAAATAGAAACTATGTTCTCACTTGAGACCACAAAGTCAAACTAGAACATGTTCTAAGTGAAGCACATGAGTCACATAGACACATGCCACAGGATTCCACTTTGGTGAGTTCTAATTTTGTCCAACTCAGAGAAAAGATAAATACCTAGGCTTTGGTTTTATGGAAAATGAGGAAGGTTTTTTTTATGGATATTGACACATTTCTGCCAGATGGCAGTTTCCAGAATTCAGCTTCACAATTAAACCAGTATACTTAATATGACTTAACTGTACCATTGGAGATGGTTAAGAAGTTAGATTTTTATTTACATGGTTTCTTATCAAAATTTAAAATAACAAAACATAAAAGATCACCTGTAAATTGTTTTTTCTAAACTGTTCATTACCTTTTAGCTCACTTATTGTAGGAATCTGTGAAAAAACTCCAAATCCATTGTATAAAAGGCTTTGTTTATCATTTAATTTTTTTTCATTTTGAAGGTTATTTATTTATTTATTTATTTATATTCTTGTTGTTGAAGTACAGTCTTCTGCCAGGTTTGCTTACCATTTATGACTCAAACTGAAAAATGAGCTGTTCAATGGGGAGCTCTTAGTAAATGAAATAACAATGCTGTGGGGGGAATCAGATACTGACACAATGGACTGAAAAATTAACCTGTGTTAGGTTACCATTCAGATTTATACAACCATCAAATTCAGAATAACTGAAAAATGTATCCTCTCCTTGGGCAAAAAGATAAGCAATTTTTAAAAAATATATTTTATTGATTACGCTATTACAGTTGTCCCATTACCCCACTTCACTCCCCTACACCCTGCACATCCCCTCCAACCCACATTCAAGACGTTTAGTTCATGCCCGTGTGCCATACTTACAAGTTCTTTGCTTTTACATTTCCCAGACTATTCTTACCCTCCCTCTGCCTATTTTCTAACTATAATCTATGCTACTTATTCTGTATATCTTTTTCCCTACTCCACCTCCAACTCCGCTATTGAGAACCCTCCATGTGATATCCATTTCTGTGGTTCTGTTCCTCTTCTAGTTGTTTGCTTAGTTTACTTTTGCCTTTGTTTTACGTGTGGTTGTTAATAATTGTAGGTTTGCTCTCATTTTACTGTACACATTTTTTTTCTTAGATAAATTCCTTTAACAGTTCATATAATAAACTTTGGTGATGATGAACTCCATGAACTTGACCTTATCTGAGATCTCAGATAAGGTCAAGTTCATGGAGTCAAGTTCACTTCATCCCTTCCATACTAAATTAAAGCTTTCCTGAATAGAGCAATCTTGGATATAGGTCCTTGCATTTCAGAATTGCAATTCTTTTTTCCAGCCCCTTCTTGCCTTTAAGGTGTTTTTGGAGAAATCAGCTGACAGTCTTATCAGAACTCCTTTGTAGATAACTGCCTCCTCATGCCTCCATGGTTCTTCAATACTCTCCTTCATTTTAATCTTGGCTAATGTAACTACAATGTGCCGTGGTGTGTTTCTTTTTGGGTCCAACTTCTTTGGGACTCTCTGAGCTTCCTGGCCTTCCTGGTAGTCTACTTCCTTCATCAGATTGGGGAAGTTCTCCATTATTTATACAAATATCTTCACCACTTGTTGCTCTTCCTCTTCTCCTTCTGGTACTCCTATAATTAGGATCTTGGAGTGTTTAAACATGTTCTGCACATTCCTAAGCCTCTCTTCATTTTTTTGAATTCTTATTTCCATTATTTTCTGATTGGATGTTTTTTTCTTACTTCTGGTCCACACTGTTGAAATGAGTCCCAGTTTTCTACATGTCCCTGTTGGTTCCCTGTAAATTTTCCTTTATTTCACTTAGCGTAGCTCTCATTTTTTTTTTTTTTTGGTCTAATTTGTGACCATCCTGATTACCAGTGTTTTGAACTATTCATCTGATAAGTTGGCTATCTTTTTGTCATTCAGTTGTATTTTTCTGGAGTTTAGATATTTTATTTTTGATGGAACATTTTTTATGTCTAGATCTATCTAGTACATAGTGCAAGGCAGAACGTTAGGTGTTACTGAGGGCAGGGAAACCCACATTACTGGTTTGCTATGCTATATGTGGGGGAAAAGGTCTGAAAGTAAACAATGGCATTTGTTCCACTCTCTGCTAGATTTCAGTCACTATTCCTGCTTCCCACAAGTAAAGTGGGCCCTTGTGGTTTTAATTCCTATGTGGGTGGTTTTACATAAGTTCTAGGACCCTATGGGTCTCTCCATTGAACTTTCCTGTGAGGCTGGGAGTTTCTCCAACTTCTGCCTCAACATCCACAGGTATTTTTTCTACTAGTGGTTTGAGGCTTTATTTCCCTGAGCTTGGACCCTGAGTTGTGGGGTCTGTCCTGCTCCCCCTTTGCTTCACCTGGTTTATCTGCTCAAGATTGTGAGACTGCCCGGTCTTCTGGGACCTGCTTTGTCGGCTAGCTGCAGCCTTGTGTGCCCCATTCCACAATCTGCTGCCTCACTGGAACCACCAGCCACCACCTTGTGTGGCCCAACCTGCTAGCCACCACCTCACTGCAAGTCCTCTCCCCACTGCCTGCCAGACTCTGTCCCTCCTAACAGTTTAGATGAATGTGCCTTCTTTGACTCCTTGGATGTCAGACTTCCATACAGTTTGATTTTCTGTCAGTTTTGGTTGTTTTGTTTTGAAATTGTCGTTGTCCTTCTTTTGGTTGTGGGAGGGGGCACATTGTGTCTACCTATGCCTCCATCTTGGCCAGAAGACCAGAACTAAGTATTTTTGTAAGCTAAAGCTTGATTAAGCACCAAAACACTAAAACTTTCTTATTTTTAGGAAAAAAGTATGTTTTGTCCTTTTCTGTCCTTGCACATATTTCAGTTCTTTCCAGTGGAACCAAAGCCTTTGGAAGCCCCTTTGACATCATTAAAACCTTGAACTTCTTGTATTTCCAGATAATAACACACTCACACATGTGCTGAGCAATGTGGTAACCCTTTTTAACGTCAAACTTTCCTTTGCCAAAAGTGAACAATACAACACCAATATTTCCTCCATAATCTTTAACTATGACACCAGGTTCTACATCAAGAAGGTGTTTTGGAGACAAGCCAGAGGATGGTGTGACACTTCCATAGCAGCCACAGCCTCAGTGATCTGAGTTTCAGTTTTCACAAGTGACTTTTCCATAGAAGGCACTGTGTAATCATTGGCACTGTACAAGTCATAGCCAGCCAACTGTGTGGACCCCCAAATGAAAACAGTTGCGTGCTTCATGACTAAACTAGAGAAGCTGTGATCCACCCACCTGTGCAGACTGGGACTCCTTTCTGGGTAAGATGCTTGGCATGTCTTCAGAGTACAGCATTGCAAAGCAGAATGCAGGCATGCATTTCCACAGAGGAAGAGGATAGCATGGATCAAATCTATTCATATATCACATTCAATTTACAAAAGCAGATTTTTAAGATAGTATTTATTTATTTTTACACAGAGGGGAGAGGAGGGGGAGAAACATGAGTGTGAGTTTGCCTCATATGTGGCCCCTGCTGGGGACCTAGCTTACAACCCAGGCATGTTTCCAACAGGTACCCAACAAGGAATCTTTGATCCCCAAGCCATCACTCAAGCCAGTGACCAACAGGAGCTGGGGTTAATCTAGAAAGGTTTGTATCTGACATACAGAAAATATAAATTTAGCCATGGACTGATATAAAATGAAGACTGTGTTTTGTAACTGAAAGGAAGAAGGAGGCATTGAACATTAAACAAGCATGGAAAGAATGAAATTATGTTCATCATTAACAGTGTAAGCAAAAAACCACAAAAATGTGCACTTAAATTTAATGACCATTGCCATATGGTGAGTTATATTTGAACTGAGTACCACAGTGTCTTAAGTACTGATCTTAAATCTATCATTTACTTTCCTAATATGCAAATAAATGTAAAAAGTAAACCAACAAGTTTTAAGAATTTACCATATAAAAGGAATCACCCTGGAAAATCAGAAGCAATAATGGCTGACTGAGACTTAGAGATGCTGGACTCCATGTCTTTCTTATAAAGGGCCTGACAGAGGTACAGGGACTCACAAGCTCTGAAACTTCAGTATGGGGATAGCAGACTGAAAGGTGCTTGGAACATTCAGGTAGAGACTCAACTGTCTGGCTTCAGGGCTAAGGCTGGAGGGGGTGCATTCTCCCACAGAGAAGTCATCTGAGGCCATTCTTCCCTGCTCAGCCCTTCCCACAACAGAGCTGGAAGGCGCTATATCTGAGCATCCACATACCTGGCTAATGCTATAGCCCTGCCCTAGTGATTCCTCAGGCCTTGCCCCAATCCACTTTGAGATTTCACCCAAGCCATAACCAGTGGCTTTGCCATGCAAATGGCCCCTCTTGCTTCATGGTGCAGACTCTCCTAAATCTCTCAAACAAGCTAAGAGACTGAATCTGGCCTTCAAATGGTCTATACCTCTCACTTGCGGAACCAGGCAGAGCAAAAGGACATGTTCTTTCCACATTTTTTATTGTTGTTCAAGAACAGTTGTCTCCATTAAACCCCATCATGCCTAACAACATAGCCATACCCACTTCCCCACATTGATCATACCCCCTTTGGTTTTTTACCATGTGTCCTTTATACAGCTTCCTACACAACCCTACCCTCATTCTCCCCATTACCCCTTCTCAACTCCCTTCTGGTTACTGTGAGTTTGTTATTTATTTGCATGTTTCTGGTTATATTTTGCTTATTTGTTTGTTTTATTCATTAGTTTCCTCTTGTAAGTGACATCATATGGAACTTGTCTTTCACTTCCTGTCTTAATTCACTATCATGGTGTTCTACACATCCATCCATTGGGAAGGTTAGAAAATTCTTCTACCAGAAGAACCCTGACACACCAATCCAAAGCAACCTATGCACCGCAATGTTCCTATCACAGCAATTTACAATTGCCGAGTGCTAGAAGCAACCTAAATGGTCATCAGGAAATGACTGGATCTAGAAAATATGGTACATTTGAATGAAGAAAAGGACATTTTGAAGGGAAGCAGAAAAGTATATTGTCTCGTGTCGGGGAGGCACATTGTATTACAAGAAGTTCAATGAGTCTAAACTTTGTATGGTCTTCTTTGTATCCCCCACAGAATTAAAATTTATAAGTCAGAAAACATGACTCCTGTCCTCCTTGTTCCCGGAATTTCTGTGTCAAATTCCAGAATCTACACTACTTTCTTCATTTACTCATAATGACACACAAAAAAAATTTCAAAAAGAAAAAAAGTCTTAACATGCAATTTCCCAGCAACATGCACAGGTTTTCCATAGTCTGCAAATCAGTGCAAGAGCAGCCAGACCATGGTGGCTCTCAGAATCCAAAAATAACTTAATTGTATGCAATGCACAGTTTAAAAAAAAATGTTTTTCTTTATTTTTAGAGAGTTGGGGTTTTGGCCAAAACTGCTAATAGGATGACAGATGTCTCTGGAGAAAAAGCAGAATTCTGAGAATACAAGCGAGTATGGAAATACTGTTGGAGATGAACTGGCCCACTATGACTGCAACAGAAAGTAACCTGGGCTTTTCAAAATCCTTTCCATTGTAACATAGCTTCCCAAACCACACCTGAAGGTCTGCCTTTGTCTGTGACCTTGGGGTTCTCACCTGTGACATCTGCATCTCCATTTCCACCTACCTGGAGGATGGGATATTGACTTTTTCCTGCAAACATCCCAGCGCTCCTTCATTTGCTCCAAAAACGTGACCAGGACTGGCTTAGAAACAACAAGACCTGGGCAAAAAGAATATATTATTATTTTGTAAAGATTCCTCATTTCCAATCTAGGTTGTTCTCACTAAGAACACTGCAGAAAAATTAAAATATTCTAGAACAGCATTTTCCAAAATCCTATTTGCCACCAGCACCTGAATTACTCTAACAACATGTAAATTGTTTTTGGACAATGAGACCCTAAGGGCTTTCATTTTCAAAGCCTTCATTTTCTACACGAGATGACCTTCAAGTTGCCCCATGTCAACAACAGTCTGAAAGTCTACCGTAAAAAATTACTCTCCAAAAATGTTAAAAAAACAAAAATCCTGCAGGTGGAGTGCTAACTCTGAAGGAAGGAAGCCTCACCCAGGGAGACCAGGTTGCTGTAGTTCTCCAACATCACATCTGAGTACAATTTCCTCTGGCCTGGGTCCAGGCATTTCCACTCCTCCTGAGAGAAATCTACTGACACATCTTTGAAGGTCAAGGTTCCCTGAGGGGAAAGAAAGGAGACACATTTCTTAAGGGCATACAGCAGAGCTGTCATTGTCATCTAACATGAAAATGTTACAAATGGTTTTGACCTAGAAGATATCCTGCATCATTCAGTTAGTCATTATGACTCTCTCACATTCTCTAATGTATTTTTGTCACACCAACAAGTGATGATGACGCATGCCTACAAACCCACTGCAAAGACATTACTTCTCAAGAAAAGAAAACTTTAAAATGAAGGAATATGTACAGGGATATGCATTATTTAGCAATGCATTTCTATCATTCAGAATCACCTGTGTATACTCCTCAGCTACAAAAGGCATGGGGAGTTGAAAATGTAAGTAACTTCCTTAGGTTTCATTCAGGCAACAAAAATGGAGTCTTGTAAAAATGCAGATTCTGATTCAAGAGCTGTGGTTGGTGCCTGTGTTTCCACATTTTTCCCAAGCTCACTTTTTAAGAATGTTTTTTTGATTATGCTCTTACAGTTGTTCCATTATTCCCGTTTATCCCCTTTTGCCCTGCAACACCCCTCCATCCATGCCTCCCAAATTATTTTCATGTCCATGGGTCATTCAAATTAGTTCTCCATTCCCTGTATTATTTTAAATTTCCCCCATGTGTGCTGTTTCCATCATTTATGCTTCTTATTATTCCCGGTACCTATTGCTCCATTCTCCCCTTGCCACCACCCAGCTCATCAGCCTCCATATGATCTCCATTTCACTCATTGTGCTCCTGTTCTGGTTGTTTGCTTATTATTTCCTATTGGTTTTGTTTGCATAGTTTCATTTTGTGAGAGTTGTGAGTTTGCTCTCATTTCACTGTTTACATTTTTGATCATCTTCTTTTTCTCAGACTAAGTCACTTGAACATTTCATATAGAGGCTTGGTGATGATGAACTCCTTTAATTTGAACTTCTCTGGGAAGTACTTGATTTGTCCTTCCATTCTAAATGATAGCTTTGCTGCTTAGATTAATCTTGGATATAGTTCTCTGCCTTACATGACTTTCAATACTTGTTTCCAGACCCTTCTTGCCTGTCAACTTTGAGAGATCACCTGCTAGTATTATGAAAACCCTTTTCTATGCAACTTTCCTATTGTGTTGCTTACTGCATTTAAGATTCTCTCCTTATCTTTTCTCTTGTGTAATGGAATTATGATGTGTTTTGGTGTGTTCCTCCTAGGAAACTACTTCTTTGAGACTGTGTAAGCTTCCTTTACTCGCATGTCTATTTCCTTCACCAGATTCAGTAAGTTTTCTTTCATTGTTTTTGATTCAATATTCCATTTGTGCTCTTCCTCTTGTTCTTCTGGCACCCCTAAGATTAGGATGTTGGATGTTTTAAAGTTGTTACAGAATGTACTCAGCCTCTCATTTTTTTTTTTTGAATTCTTGTTTCTTCATTCTATTCTGATTGAAAGTTTATTTCTTTTTTCTCGGCCAAATTATTGATTTCTATCTCAGTTTCCCTACTTTCACTGTTGGTCCCCTGTATGTTTCTGTATTTCACTTTGTAGAGCCTGCACCTCTTCCTTTATTTTGAGTAGTAGCACTTCTCAACCATGTCTGTGAGCATCCTGACAACTAGTGTTTGGAACTCTGCATCTGATTGGTTGCCTATCTCTTTGGTCATTTTTATAAAATCATGTATTTATTTTTAGAGAGTGGGTAGGGAGAAAAACAGTAAGGGAAACATCAATGTGTGGTTGCCTACAGTGGGCCCCATACTAGGGAACTGAATGGCAACCCAGGTATGTGCCATGATTGGCAACTGAACCAGAAACTTTGCATCACATGAGGGAACTTCCATCATGGAGCCACAGCCCCCAGGCATCTTTTCCTGGAATGTTACTCTCCTCTTTCATTTGGGCCATAATTGTCTCATTGCACCTGTTACATGCCAAAGGGTAGAGCCTTAGGTATTTGTCAAATCAAAGCAATCCACTTTGCTGTGTTGTGGTGCTGTGTGTGGGGGAGGTGTCAGAGAGGGGATAGTACTGCTTGCTCATTTCTCACCCACCTTCCAATAAATTCTCCATTACTCTCAGGCAAATTGCCCTTTCTGAGGCTGATTCTGTGGTGTATAGGCCTGTGTACCTGCTAGGAACCCAGGCACACTGCAATGGAAACTTCTGTGAGACTAGGTGTTTTTTCTGATTCTGCACCCTCCACAGGTAGTTGATAGTAAGAGGTTTTGTGGCTTCAAGTTTCTTGAGCTTCAACCCTGGATTGTGCTATCTGTCTCATTTCCCTGCTGTTCTCCTGTTTCATCTGCACATGAATGTAGCAGTGCTGTGTCCACCAACTGCAGCCTCAGCTCCTCAGTCCACCAGCCACTGCCTCATACACCTGGTATGCCAACTGCCACCTTGCTCACATCATCATCTCCACCCTGACTTCCTCTCTCTATTCCTCCTACAAATATGGCTGAGTGTATCTTCTTTAACTTCTTGTTAATCAGACTTCCACACAGTTCATTCTTCTGGCATTTCTGCTATTTTGTTGTTTTCAAATTGGTCGTTCTCCTACTTTTTTTTTTGTTGTTGTTGTTGTTCAAGGAAGCAAAGAATGTCTATCTACAGCTCCATCTTGCCCAGAAGTGACATATTCACGTTTTGCTTGTGAAGTCACAGCCTCTAATCCACAAGCCATATTTCTGAATATCACAAAAAGGAAGACACAGAAAACAGGTCACACATGAGTTTGATTTGAATGAATTTTATAAAACTTGAATTTGTCAAGAAGTAAGAAAAATAGCAGCCACAATTTTATTTGAAAATATAGTATAGTTACTTTGAGAACAAGATTATCCTTGAAATGAGCATATTTTCTTAAACATACAGTAGAAGATAGACCTTTAGATTTACTCAAAGCTTGAGCTAGGATTTTAAAAAAAATACCCAAACACAGTGAGATCTCATGGATATTCACTGCTCTGTTTGAAACTGACAAGAATGAAAACATCTTAACAGAGTAAAAACACAAAATATCTCCATTGTTAACATTTTATGCACACAATCAGATATGCTCGTGCATATGAAACCTAGGTGGAAATGAAAAGTAGTAGAACACACAATTTCTACATCAATATAAGCAAGATTATTTTGTGGTTCTGCAAATCTGGAGAATCTTTCTGTGAAAGACACCCTTTGTGTTTTCTAAACATAGTAAAGAGAAATACACTGATAACTATAGAAAAAAAGATAGGACTATTGATTGTAAGTTTTTATTTTTTGGAAAACTTTTCTGTATCATTAGTGGAGAGGTAGATCTTACCAAATGAACTGAATAAAACTTTGTTTATAATATGATTCTTGTAAAATTACCTGAAAAATATGAAAAGTGATAATGCAGATTATGTCTGTGACTTGAGTGTGCAATAGAACAAAAACTCAGAGGAACAAGGCCTCAATAATTAAATCCCCCATGTCAAAAGCCAATAATCTCTATGAAATAAATGTAAAACCTTCATATCCAAAGGAAATAGAAATTAAAAAGACAAAAAATGTCCAGAGGAAATGTGATACTTTTCACCTATCTCTCAATAATTCCCTGCTACTCTCTTTTTAATAATAAATAAAAAAATATTAACACTACAATGAAGAGAGCACCTCAGCCAAGTGACTGTCAGTGGATTGGAACAATGGGTACTCAGGGACAGAGGCATGCAAAAGGACATGATATTATTGATGAAACACTACTGGTGAAATACATGAATAAGCGATTCATTATATGAACATAATCATAAGTAAACATTCTTTACTCCAATGTCAATTCACATGTGTCTTTGATGTTCAGTACATAAATTTTGCATTTAAATAGCAAGACTTTGTTACCAATTGAATTACAATGTCTATTATACTGACTGTTCTGTTTCAGAATGCATGGAGGTTTTCTCAGTGGAATATCTTCATTGTCTTAACTCTGATGTACACATTTCATGCTGCAGCCACATGAACTTAAACATACCTTTACCCTTTCCACCAACCCTAGTCTCTGAGCCCAACAAATATGTTGCACATGACTGCCTTTCATGTATAATTTCTCACAGAGGAAATGAGTTTAGTGTTTGAAGGTTATTAACTAAAGGCAGGAATTCTTCACCTGGGGCACCCTAGACAAAGAGAATGCACAGAAGTCTCTGGGACAAAGGAGAAAAATACTGTACATAAACTCTTCCCTTGGCAATCAAAAATAGAAAATGAAATAAGTAGAAGAAAAAACTCACTAGCCAAGAACATTCTAGAAAAGAAATAAAGGTTACTGGTTCTTAATCCAATCATATCAGGACAAAAACAACATGAGCATCTGATTCAGGACACATCTTTTACCTGAGAAGCTTCCATATCCCCCTGGAACTGCTCCTCCTCCTCTGGATTCTTTTCTCAGGCAACCATATGCTGAGGAATCAAGGTAGCATTTTGAGAATGTGTCTTCAAAAGCACAACCCTTTAGTCTAAACCCCCCACCATCACTGGCAGAAAGAAGTGGAAATGCTGAAAAGCCGACCCTCTAATCTCCTTTGTCCCAAAGAAGAAGGACAAAAAACTGCTACAGGGAGATCACACTGAGTGTGATTTTCTATCGTCATGTGCTCTCTCCATCCACAGAAATCCACAAACTGCTACCTCAAGTAGAACGTGGGTTGCTGTCCTGAACTCCACACCCAACAGAGCATTCTGTTATCTGCCCTGAACAAAGCCTGCTCTCCACTTTCACAGATGCATTCCAGAGCCCTCTTGCTCATCAATGGCTTCACCTGAGCATCACCTGGGGCTCCTCATTCAACAAGGATGACCCACCCAGAGAAGTTCAGTGAGTCTGTCAGGGAGCACAGCTGACGTCATTTCTGAGATCTCCTCAGGTGATCTAATTGCAACTCAATTGGGTAAAGTTTAGGTGTAGAAAGCATGCAGAACCCTTTGAGATCCAAACTCCTCTTGGCATTCATAATCTGCCTTGTTGCCCCTGCAATTGTTTTCACCACTTGTCCGAATAAAGGTCTCTATTTGAAGTGTATGTTATTAAACTTGAGGATATCAAAGTCAGCTTCGGCACATCTGCACCAAGGGGAGCAATTTGGGCTCCCTGGCGCGCAAACGATTAGGCTCACAGAAATGTTTGCTCTACCTTAGAGGTGACTTAAATGTTGAGGGGTGGGCCGGCTGCCCATGCAGTGTCTCTCAGCAGAAAATTCGCAAAAGAAAGGTGGAGAAACTGAGGCGTGAGGTCCTCCAGGATTTCGTGAAAATGGGCCCTCTGGCCACCACCAGTGAACAGGTCTATGTGTGAGGGCGTCTCACCTGTATTGTGGACTCAGTTTTGCAGGAGGCGCAGCAGCGAGTATTTCCACCAAAGTAGCGACCCTCGGGCTTCACATGCACAGGAATGTGAACTCAGAGGATCAGTATGGAACTGGAAACAGCAGACAGATGAAAATTTGCATGACGTTCTGGGATCAATAACTACTTCTGTGAGTGTTGCGGTATGCACATGCGCACTTTTTCAAAGAGCCAGGTGGTGGGGGTCTGAGAGGAGCATTTCAGTTGATGGGCGACACCTGAATTCAGGCCTGGTGGTGGTGGAGACCTGCGTGGTTGAAGAGGTCCCGGGCGGGGACCAGGACTCTTTACTACACATTTCTCTGGTTGTGTTCTTCATTTGACCACTCTCTTTCACTTGGAACCATTTTGTATGGCTTCAACCTGTTTAGAAAATTTGTGAGATTTCTGTCAAAAATGAAGGTCATGGTACTCCCAAAAATTTTAGATGATGTTTTGACACTATACTTGTAATCTTTCTTTTATGTTTATATTTACTGTGTTTTAGTACTGTATGGCTCTCAATTCAATATGTTACCGAAGCCATGAATGCTCAGCTGGTGTCCCAGAGAACTACTGGTTGTGGTGGAAAATCCCACAATTTGGTGACCAGCAGAGTCAGACTTTAGTGTGATGGTGAGTGTGGTCATATTAGTCTGACTGAAGGGGTCACAGAGGATGAAAAACACACTAGAAACACTTTTCTCCAAAAGAGGAGGAAAACTGTGTTGTTTCTCCATAAGGTCAATGCCTATCAGAAGTAAAATACCTATTCTTTAACTATGCACACAGTACTGTAGCAAAAGAAAACATTTTGTGGTCTCCCAAGCAATTCTTGATAAATTTCACATGAATTCCAGTGATACAAAACATTTTTTGAAAAGTCCTCCCTATGCATAATTCCACTCACAAATGAATATAAACCTTCAATGAGACTCCTCTGATTTAAAACACTGTAGGGTCCTCCCCACATAACATGGTCTAGGGAAACATAACAATAGCACCTCAATATTTTTCCCTTTCACTACAAGATATTGATTCACAGGGGCCTCACGTCAAGAAGAAATGTGCAGTTTTACCAAGTGGGATGTAGTTCAAGGACCTATTTCTTGGCGCCAGAGGAACGAATAATAGTTTCCTTGACTCTATTTATCCTGAGAATAAATATATAGTTCTTCTGTTTCCTTGAGCATGATTGTAGTAGCTACTGAACTCAAGTGGAAAGTATGCCTTCCTCCTAAAATAAACAGCTTTCCCAGGTTCATTCTCCTAATAAATATTTATAGTTTCAATGTTTGTTTAAGTTAACCATTTACAGCGAGTTTTGTGATACAACTTTGTGCAACTGCAGACAACACAGCAGTGTACGTATTTCAAAATAGCACTTTGTGTGGAACAACAGGGCTCCCCTTTTAACTACCTGCACCCACCAATTTTAGCAACACACGTCTGGCATTTGAGGTTTATTCCAGGATCCTTGTGCTTCTCAGACCTCCCTGGAGGAACAAGTATAGTTTCCCATCACTAATACACTGTGTTTATAGTAAGGAATTTCCCCAGAGCCAGTTTAGTTACTGGGCCATTACTTCAAATGGCCTGAGGGTCATGGCCTTCATTTAGAGTGTGTCAGAGTTTTCTGTTTCAACTTCAAGTACTCCCTCAAATTATTTCCTAATATTCAGTTTAGGACTCAGGGATGAGGCACAGTTACACATTTGAAGTCCTGCCTGGAAATGAGTTCCTTCATTTTTGCAATCAGGATTATTGAAATATGGTTTTAAATGCAGTAGAAAAATTAAAATCACATATAAAAGAAGCATATTTATTATTTAGTGATGGGACCAATTTATAGGGGTAGGACACTGAATGTCCTAATGTTAAAACTCATAATGTTGACTCTGAGAAAGAATATGATACAAATATTTTTGACATGTAATCTAACATGAAAGAATGCTAAACAACAGGTTATATCCTACTGTCTTAAATAATGCAAAATAAGATTCCCTAAAAAATATTATAAGTGGAGGGTAGTTTAAAACTGAAAAAAAAAAAACAAAATACAGCATTGAGGACAGGAAAAAGTTAGGAAAATATTTTCAAAACAAAATGCATTTCCTATTATGGTACCAACTCCCAGCTTTTCTCTTAGAGAAAATTCAAGTCTAAACCACAGAAAGATTCTGCCTTTCAATTCTTACAACCAGTGTCCTCAAACATAACAGAGACAAGTGTCAGTGAGATGATGGAATAGGGAATCCTAGTGCACCATTGGTGGGAATGTTAATTGGTGAATTCACTACAGAATGAGTGTAAACATTCCATAGATTACTTTAGACAGTAAAGCTATTTGATGAAGACATCCCAGTCATGAAATATATATATAAAAAATAATTGAATCGTTACCTAAATGTGATACCTCCATGCCCATGTTTTTTGGAGCATTATTTACAAAAAGAAAATACACAAAAACAACCAAGATATTTAACAACATATCAATACCAACAATAATATTTTATGCATAAAGGCTTTAGAATATAATATGTGTGATACAACCATACATGAAAAAAAATGTTGACTTCGTACCAATATATATGAACTGCGAGAGCATTCTGCTAAATGAAACAAAGCAGAGATATGCAAAAATGTATAATCACTCTTAAATACGTGTAATCTAACATAAAAGACTAGGGGTTCTGGTCAAGATTCCACAGAAGGTAAATACTATACTCAAATATTCAATGAGAACATCAGAATTGCATCTAAACTAAAGAAGTACAATTATTCATAAACAATCTGAAATCTAGCTGATTTCTGACCTTAGGTAGATCCTGCCTCTCATTTGTAGGTTTGATTTTTAGTGATCCATTTCAACAAAAATAGCCAGGAATCAAGTATACTTGTAGGCATGCAGTTTAATGAAGAATACATTAATAACATATATTTCATAAAATTAAAGACAACTCTGAAAAAGGACTTGTTCAAACAATACAAATAAAATGCACAAACTGGGAGAAAATATGAATTACCTAAAACACAGGGTGAAAGAAGATCGAAAGTGAAAGGATGGGAAAAGGTACATAGAATGCTGCAAAAGTGGCTTTAATCAGAAACATAAATCACATGAAAATTACATAATAACATGCAGTAGACTTCGAGGTAAAAAGCATGACCAGAGATGATGAGTGCTTCAGACCAAAAAGTTTAATTTACCCAAAAAATCCAAATTCACCATGTACTTAATATCATAAACTTAAATTATATAAAACAGACATAAAAATAATTTATAATTATAATAGATTTAACAAACCTCTCTCATCATGAATATAGCATACCTCTTTTAAAATAAAAGACCACCTCACAAAATTCAGTAAGGGTGTAAGAAGCACCATGAGCAGCAAATTGGATTCAACATTCACAGATAACCAACAGACTATATACTTTTCCTGCTGACCTGCCTAAGGTGTTATTCCCAAAATGAACATGAGATGGCAGCAGAGATGCATGCTTGGAACATTTTTTACATTGACCATATTGTAATGAAGCAAGTTTAAAAAAAAATTCAAAGGATTAAAATTATATGAAGTATGTTTCTTGCTCTCATTGTAGCTAATCTATAAATCAGTTGTAAAAGGTAACTAGAAAGTTCTTACATTTAAAGTTATGAAATACACTTCTAAATATCCCTCAAAATGAATCACAATTGGAGTTAAAAATAATTAGAACTGATTAATAATAAAAATAATACATTAAAAACCTCTGGGGAAATGTAGTGATAAATCTGCACATTAGGGGGAGACAGATGAAAATTCACAACTTTTGCATCCATATCACAAGCCCAGAATAATAAATTAAATCCAGGAAAGTAGAATAATGGAAATGTGTAAGGAGAGATGCCTGGAAGGGTATATACTTAAATCAATAGCAGCTATTACCTGTTTGGGTAGGATTTTCAATTAATTTTTATTTTTCTGTATAATTAAGTAAGCTGCAACAAAAAAGCAGTCTCAGTTTGGGCTAAAAAAAAGGCACAAGAGGAAAACTTGGCATAATTTTAAGATAATAATAACCTGGATTGCTGTGGTGACAACACCAGGGGCTTTTTCTCTGCTCACCCAGCCTGATCTCCTCCCCCAGAAGGGCCCCTTGTTCCAAAGGGCACTTCTTTGTGTGCAAATGCAGCGGAATGGAAAGGAAATGACCAGACCAGACCACCATGGGCAGAGCAGCACTGAGCAGCACAGACTGAGGGGATCTTACCCCGGGGATGCCTCACTCCAGGGCCCCTTCACAATCATGATGCTTCAAAACTAAGCAACAGCAGCATTGGGCTGACCCACAGAGGTGCTGCTTCGTGATTCGCCAGTAACAACACTGAGCTTCCTTACAGCCATGCTGCACTCACGGCCATTCTGTGTCAAAATGGAGCCATTGGTATGACATAAAGTTTCCTCCTTCCCCACACCACAACTCTGGAACTCCTGCTGGCAATGGATTGGAACCAATGCCCATCACTTCACAGACACCACATGCCAAAGAACAATTCAGGACTAGACACAGGCCCTGGAGTCCAGAATCTGGACTCTGGAGCAAAGCCAGAACCAAAAGCTAAACCCTAGACCCCAGGCCCAATCTCAAAACTGTTCCCACAATCCAGGCCAGAACATCGGCCCTGAATGCCAGACACTCGACACCAGAGACTGACAAAGAACCCTCCACACAAGGTTCCGTACATTAGACCCTAGAGCCAGAGCTGCACATCAACCCCACACACCCACCCAGGACACAAAGCTACACCTGAAGAGACTCTGGATCCCAGACACACAGACACAGATTCAACCCCAGGCCACAGACCCAGGAGACAGACCCCACATCTGTAACTGGGACCCCACAGCCAGACTCCAGAGCTGGACAATGGAGCCCAGTTGCCAGATGCAGGAGCTAACTGAGTCTTCACAATGTAAACAGAGCCAGGAGACGATAAAGAACATTCCTGACTCTCTAAGTCCAAGCAGCTGGCCTCAGAAATAGTTTTCCATGCCAATCTAAGTGTACAAGGGAAGAAAATAACTCCTGGGACTACTAAATTATGTCAAGCACTGCAGAAATAGACCAAAAAGGCAGACAGTGTAAAAAATAATAATAATGCTTACTTTTGCCAGGAGATGTCCATGATCTCTCAGAGGTTGCACCTTCCAGAAGTTAGTATCCTGGCCATGAATGTCACATGGCCGGCTCACAAAACCTGTGGGCGGGATACAAAATTATTTTACTCATACCTTCTAAGTTCTAACAGCTGGGATAACAATCAAATTGACATAATCTGATTAATGGGAGGTATTCAACATCTAATACAAGGGCAAGAATTCATATTAAAGTGAATACCAAACATAATGAAGTAATATGGTGTATAGGGTATTTTGGTCAATGGAAGAACAAGAGTCTTAGATTTCAAAGGTAAAATTGAGGCAGGAGACAGCATAGGAAAAACTCTGAGACTTTAATACTGTTACTGGCCAGCATTTAGCACCCTGGTTGCCAGAAAACTCCTTTTACCAATTAGGTAGAATAAATAGTAAACCGAGGAAGGAAGGAGAAAGGAGACAAGTCTCACACGCTAACTCAGCAGTCCTGAGCCTGGTCTGATAATATTGCCAGCTGTTCCAAGATCACAAGAAACACTATGTTAGCAAGAGAGAAGGAAAGTCCTTGAAATTCTATGTAACATTTCTACTACCTGGGAAAGAAAGCCTTGAAACTGTGCTTTCATCCCAAGGCCTGAATGTGGGAGAGGGTCCCCGGTGCCCAAGGAAAGAGCCCATAAAACAACTTTGGTTAATTGCCTACTTCTGGTCACTGTTTTTTGAGGGAGTCCCTGATGCTTACAGAAAGAGCCCATGAGTAACTTTGGAAAGTGCCCCAATTTTAATGAACTGCCTCCTGTCATGTATTTGTTTTACAACAAGATGGACAAATGGGTTCTGGGGCAAGATAACGATTCGGGCTAATAGACTCCCCTGCACACCTAAGTTTGGGTAGTCACATTCCCCCTGGAAAGCTGACACCGCATTTACCCATTAATCAATATGTAACCTTTTTCCCTCCTATCTCACCAACTATGTAAGTCCTGAGAACAAAGGACTCGCTCTCTCTCTCTCTCTTTCTTGGGGGGCTCAGGGTGCTCTTGGCTCTTGGGCCACACAGCCTCTGGCCACCTGTCCTCAGACTGCCCAGGGGCTTGCCACCCTGGTCTCCAGCCACTCTTACTTTTCTCACCCTGCTTTGCCCTGAAACTTTCCCTTTCACCCCCTACTCTACCCTGTCCTATTCTGTTCCATGGGAACAGGCCACTAATAAACTAATTACATGCTACTGGGTTTGCTGATATGTAATTCTTTACATGTGTCAGCAAGAATAACCAGGTCTCTCCCATCAACAAAATGGGAAACATGCAGGTAATTTAGAAAAAAAAAAAGCCAGCATACCTGGCAGGTTGATTTTTGTTGGGCAACTCCCAAAACTTTGAGACACAAGGAGTACAGTAAGAGGGTCAACAAGCTCTTGCTAGGAGTCTTACTGTCTGAAACAGAAATGATTGTGCTGAAGCTCTTTTCCTAAACCAAATTTTGGCAACTAAACCTCTTAGGAAGAACTGAGATGAAAATCCTAAGTAATTTCTCAGTCTTCCCTTTCATAACAGCCAGTTTAACATCAACATGTCAAGTGAAAAATGTTGGCTCTCTTCATTGTCACCTTTGAAACTTTAAATAGAAATTCTATATCCACAAGCTACATTAGTACATTGTTCCATATTTCACTGACATAATCATTCAGTTTTGAGAATAACTTACTTTACTTAAATTGTTAAATTTTACTTAAGTAAATGGTGATGTACATTTACTCCCCAGATTCACCTCCTATTACACACCTGTCTGCTTGCTTACATGGTGGGGAAACAATCTTTCCTGTGACCTCAAGGATCTTTGGGCTGGTCTAATAATCCAACAGGTATGACACAGATTAGCACATAAAAATGGCCAAATGTTAGACATATATCAGCAGTAGAAGCTCACTCACAGGAGAGAGTCAGAAACCCCACATGCAGAAGAGTATAAATGAGGCAGCGATGATGTGAGAAGCCATGGGGTTTCAAAGTGTCCTTGCAAAACACTAATAGCAGCTGCTGAGTAAGTAGTTGCCATTCCCAAGATGTGCACTAGATGGCAGCAGAGAAGAGCATTTCTGTGCAGTGGGCATCTGAGAGTGGGTGGGGTCCACTCTGCCAGCACAGGGAGTCCTGTCCCATCAGCTCTGCATTCTCTGACTGCCAGGAGGGGCCTTACCACAGAGAGTATGGAGCCCCAACACATCAGATCATTAATGGACTTACCACTGACAAAATTTTTTCTAACTCCTCAGTTACCTCATTTCTTCATATTTTCTTTCAAGCGTTATCTACTTTTACCTGGTTTCACATAACTACAATAGTGCAATTTTGTTATTGTATGATAGCTTATTTACCTTGATGAATCATGAAAAGCAATGTAATGATTACAAATAATAGAATTTATTACAGTGAGGGAAAGTAACACACATAAATAAATATCCTTCATATGTATATAGAAACACTAAGTTAAAGATACAATAGAAAATAAGCAATAGCAACAAAACAGATAAAATACCTAACATCAACCTTGAGAATGTGCATGATACGTGTGAACAAAATTTTTAAATGATGCCCAATGACAGTCACTTGAAGAACTGGAAGGTAACATCATGTTTAAAAAAATAATAATGAGAAGAAGAATGTCAATTTCCCAAAGTTGGTTATAAATTGAATGTGATGCAGTTTAAAATTTAAAAACTAAAACAAACTCATTTTCAACTCAGTTGTTAAAATGAGGAATGAAAAGAGAATTCTGGAAAAGCAAATTAATAAACAGAACCTAGCCCAACCAAACATAACTATGTATTGTGTTATAAACCTACATTAAGTAAAACAGTGGAGTAATGGCCTTTGAATAGACAAATTAATGGGACAGAAAACAAGGTCCAATAATAAATACAAAATCAGATGGAAAATTTCTATGATAAAGATATTTCCTTAGATATGTTGGAAAATGTTTGTAATATAATAAAAGGGGTTAGAACAACTGAATGGGAAAAATATTGGGACCCCTACATTATACCACCAAAATCAATTCTTTTAATTGATTCTTTAATAGCCAATGATAATACAAAACACTGAGAGCTATCTAAAACATACCAAGAGATCTAAAGTGAAAGAATGGGAAAAATACACTGTACAAGCATTAACCAAATGAAATTTATATACCATATAGTAGACTTAAAGGCAAAAAAAACCCCACGACAAATGAAAAGGAGTACTTCATATCAGTAAGTTCAGCTTACCAGTAACTTCCAAGTTTTTATTCACTTAATAATATAAACTCAAAATTATATAGAACAGGGCTACATGGAAAAATACACAAGTTATTAATCATAATAGGAGATTTAACCAACCTTTATCATTCAGGTTCTGTTTCAGAACCAATAAAATCCACAAAAAATAGTAAAGATATAAAAAAACACATGAGAAGCAAATGGCATTCAATGTGCATAAGTATTTCACTATACACCAAAACTGCAAATTACAGATGCTTTCCAAGCACCCTGAAAAATTTCTTAAAATCTGACCATATAGTGAAATAAAGCAAGTTCCAACAAACTTCAAAGGACTGAAATTTTTATATATCTCTTGTTCTCATTGCCATTAATCAAGAGGTAAGTAAGAACAGATAACTAGAAAGTACTTATATTTACGAATTATAACATACACTTCTAAATAACCACTGGAAAATAATCCACAATTGGAGTTAGAAAATAATTTGCATGGAATGATAGTACAAACACTTCTTACCAAGGCCAGATCAGTCAGGTTCCAAAGATGATCACAGCTTCAAGATCAGTAGTTTTCAACCTAAGGTTGACTGCCCCCAAGGGGACATTTGGCACATTGCATGGAGGCCTTTCAGGTTGTCGTTAGGGGCGTTAAAGTGGAAGTTACTGTCATGCACTGAATCGAGACAAGAATTGCTAATAAGCACCTGCAATGTGGAGAAAAATCCCCCAGTCTCATAGCAATGACAAACCCTACTCTGTATGGAGCAGGACGAAGAGTCAATTAGAATGCAAACAGCATGTGACTTTGCACCCTAGATCTGAAATCACGCCTCTCTCTGGACAGGAAGCCTGGAGGCTGAGAGCTAAAGAACAACATAAAAAAATAAATAAAAATGCCATCCATCTTGCAAGGACTGGGGAGGAATGTCCTTGGCTAAGAAGGCACCCACAAAAGTTCAGAAGCCAAGGAAGATATGACACCTTAAGAGACTGCACCCCACTGTGATTAAACCACAGCGCTGAGGGTTGCCGTCTCCTTGCACTGCCCATAAATCACTCTTCAATAACTGTTTCTCTAGATAACTTAGAATCTATAACCTTACTTTTTTAGACTCCAGAGTTCACCATCAAACGTTCTTCTCTTTGAAAATGTGGACACTTGCCATTTTGTGAGTTCCTCAGATAACCTACAGGGGGCACAATTTTACTTACGAAATACTTCTGATTTCTAGAACACCACTGCTCCAGATCCTGAACTCATTCACAATGCTGAGAGTCATGCTACTCTCTTATTTAATTATTAATGAACTTATAACTAAAATATGTTTAACTGTCCATGTCTTCATGTTTTATTCCAATATTTAACCGTTTTCATGTTTTACACAGATAAACTAGTGTAATGTTATTATTGCATGATATCTTATTTACCTTGACAACTCATGAATATCAACCTCAAGTTATCATAAATAATACAATTTAGTAAATTGTGTGGTAAATAACATGCAGAAATAAATATCATTTATATATACAAAGAATAATTTAAAAGATATAATCAAAGAAAAGAACCAATGGTGTACACCCAAATCCAGTGTCTGGTCCAGATGATGTATTCATAAAAAGTAGTTCCAAGGAACTGGTCACTTACATTGGACCTGATACTTTAAAGACCTCAAAACAGTTGTTTAAAAAAAATCAACAGTCACTGATATTCTACTATAATCAACAAATTTTCCTGCTGACCAGCAGGAAAAGATGTTGTTCTCCAAAAACCCCATGAGATAGCAGCAGAGATGCACACTTGGGACACACTATTAGTGGCTTGGCCAAACAGTTTGTTCCACTTTTACATATAAAATGATAGCATTTTAGTTTTGTAACCTCTTGGGTTAAAATTTATTTTAAATAGATTTCACTTTCTTCATTTTTAAGGAAGCTGCAACAAGCAAAGCACATTACAAATGATTTCCGAGCACACTTGGATTTTCTAGAAACCTGACTCTGTTATACTGTAAGGCAAGTTCCAACAAATGGCACACAAAACATGATGATTGCTTCTTTTGCCCTAATCTGGAAACCAGTTACAAGGTAACTGGGCAGTCCTTACATTTAGACATTTTAAAATACGCTTCTAAACACCTTTGCCATCAACAGTCATTGATATTCCATTAGAACCAATCACATTTTTTTGACCAGCACTAAAGTGTTATTTCCAAAATGAACAAGAGATGGCAGAAGACAACCATGCTTGGAACTTTTTTTTTTTTTTTTCCCATTGGCCATATTGTTCTGTGGAGCCAATTTCAAAAACCAGTATCAGATTCTTTGAGGTTCTGGCAAAGATGGAGGCATAGCTAGAAACTCTTTGCTTCTTTGCACAACCAAACTGTGGATAACATCCAATCTAAAATCAATAAACAATGAGAAGTGCCAGATAATTAAACAACCAGAATTCCAACAACCAAAAAATTAAGAAGCACTCAACCAGACCAGTGCACTGAAACAAAGAAATATGGCCCAAATGAAAGAACAGAGCAAAACTCCAGAAAAAAAAAAAAGAGCTAAGTGGTGAGATAGCCAACCCCTCTGATAGAGAATTCAAAGCCGTGGTAACCAAAATGCTCATAGAACTGATTGAGCTTGGTCACAAAGTGAAAGAACAACTGAAGACTACCCAAATTAAAATAAAGCAAAATATTCAGGGAACCAACAGTGAAAGGAAGGAAATCAGGACTCGAATCAACTATTTGAAACGGAAGGAAGAACTAACATCCAACCAGAACACAATGAAGAAACAAGAGTTTAAAAAAGAGAGAGAGAGAAGTTTAGGAACCTCTGGGACAACTTTAAATGTTACAATATCCAAATTATAGGGGTGCCAGAAGGAGAAGAGCAAGAGCAAGAAATTGAAAACATATTTCAACAAATAATGCAGGAAAACTTTCTCCAGTCTGGTGAATGAAATAGATTTCCAGGAGATCCAAGAAGCCCAGAGAGTCCCAAAGAAGGTGGACCCAAAGAAGAACACACCAAGGCACGACATCATTAAGTTACTCAAAATTAAAGATAAAGAGAGAATCTTAAAAGCCAAAATTGAGAAAACTGTAATAGCATAATCAATAAAAACTTTAAAAAATAAATAAAATTAAGTAACTTTAAAAATTCAAATAAATAAAAAAATAACTCAACATGACTGATGGTAACGATGGAACAGATCAAAACTTGAGAAAGAAATCTTCAACCTTGAATACGCAGGTTAGAAACATAAGCTGGAAATTCGCAAGTTTTGCACCTGTACCAGGCACCTAAACTAGTAAACGAAGTCCAGTCCCAGTGGGGAAACGAGCCCGTAGACATGTCCTGAGGGGCACATACATAAAATGAGAGCGCTTATATTTTACTTTACTTTTTTTTTACCTCTTGATGGGGAATTTCAAATAAACTTGACCTCCGTGTTATTTGAAGAAGCTACAATGGAAAAAGCAAATTACAAACGATTTTCAAGAACACTTGGCACTTGTAAAACCCGCTTCTATTACACTACAAAGCCAGTTCCAAGAAATGTCACATACAACACGCTTATTGCTCCCTTGGAGGATATCTGGAGACCAGTTGCAAAGTAACTATGCAGTCCTGACATATGGACGTCTTCAACTGTGCTTCTAGATTACACTACTATGAAAAGTCAATGATACTCCCCCTGTAATCAAAAAGTTTTCCTGCTGACCTGAACTTAGGTGTCATTCCCAAAAATGGCCATGAGATGGCAGAAGAGACTCACACTTGGAATGCATGTGCCACAAATGGCTTGGCTGAAAGTTTCCATCGTTTTTCACTGTAAGATGCAATGACGGGCACACTTTTCATTTTGCCCAAAAATTTTGACTGCACAACGTCATAGCCATCCAGTTCCACTGCCCCCTGCTATCTTTCAGGCAACTTCCCATTCCATCGTTCCACAGCACTGTTATCTTTAGGAGCAGAGAGCTCTTCCAGGTGCCTTCTGCGGTCTTCCAGGGAATGGAAATTTCTCTCCATTAAGAGATATTCAGAATACTGAACTAAACGGCCGTACAAAGCTGCAAGGTCTGGAGAGTACTGCGGATGAATCACGACTGAGCAGCCAGGCTGGAACCAATTTTCCCTGGTCACCAAAGAAAAACATGTGCCCCCACTTCATCCTGAAGCTTTCCCATCTTCTTCTTCAACTCTTTTCCCACAGGCAGTGCTTGCAGATGGTCTGATGGGGCAGCACATGTTGCGAATTTACCCAAGGAGCTCCTCCTACAGGACTCCCTCTGGTATCACCACACAAGCAACATCACTTCCTTTGGATTAAAACCACCCTGTGGAGGGGCTGCTGGCGGTGGTTCCTTCATTTGCCCACAATCTCTCCCATTCCACATTACTCTCAAATTTCAATGGTTCATACCCCCTCACAATTTGCTTGCAAGAAGAATGGTTTCCATACATTTCCATAGAGAACTGCATGTGGAAATGAGGTCAAGAAAGATCCTGCCCACCCAGCTTAACTTCTGTGAAGCCCAAACATCAAAGCGATTTACGTAATCTTACAGTTGCATATGATTTTTGACACTCGATTTGGATACTTTGAGTATGTCACCTGTCTCCCACATGGCATAACATGGTCTGTCCTCAGTTAACATCTGGAGTTGACGGCTCTGAACTGCAAATGGTCTGCCAGATCCATGGCACACCGTCCTGTGAGCAATCTTGGGCATGACACTTTGCAAACCACTTCTGATACATTTCATCACCGACAGCACCTTCTCCATGCACACTACAAATCTTTATTTTGGCATTCCAGTTGTGTTTTCACCTTTCTTGAAATGACAAAGACTAATGTGCCAAAAGTGTTCTTATGTTCATCCATCTTCAGTATGAAAAGGGCCACAGAATCACAATGGTTTTGATGAGTTTTTTCTTTCAGTGCACATTGCTATGACATCTGTCACGATACTGTCTAACCCAATGTTTTTCAATGAAGTTAGACAAGTTATCGAACCAGAGTCACATGATGAGGCAGAGCAGTGAGGGTTGGGGGTGCCGAGCTGACTTTTGGGACAACCCGATATACACAAAGCTTTAACTAGAATCACATCATTTACAGTGTGTTTTTTACTCATGCAGCACTTAAGCTAGAATTCACTGAAAATGGGTGACTGGAAAGTTCTCCTGCTTGGCACTTCTGAAATAGACTCCCACAGACCTTCCAAAATGAACCACCATGTTAGTTACAAAATAATTTGAACTGAATGATGCTAAAAACACTACATACTGAAACTTGGGAACCAAATCTGTACCTTTAAACACACAGGTTATGCATGAAACCTCAAATTCTACAAGAGTTGTACCCCTTTTAGGAACCGAAAAGAGTAAATGATGCCAAGACACACTGTGTGAGCATGCCTCTAGACATGTCTGGAAGGGCACGTGCATGAAATGATACTGATGTTGTTTTATTTTATTGTTTCATTTTTTTTATTTTACCTTATTTTATTTTATTTTATTTCAGCATGGAGAATTTTGGATAAATTTTATTTTCCCTTTGTTTAAGGAAACTGCAACAGACAAAGCAAATTACAAGCAATTTTCAAACACACTTAGATCTTGTGAAAACCTGACTCTGTTATTCTACCAAAGCCAGTTCCAACAAATGTCCCATAACACATGTTCATCGCTCCCTTTGCCCTTAACATGCACACCAGTCACAGGGTAACTGGACAGTGCTGACGTTTAGATGTTTTGAAATGCACTGGTAAATACCACTACCCTCAAAAGCTGTTGATATGCCAGGGAAATCAAGCACTTTTCCTGCTGATGTGTACTAAGATGTCATCCCCCAAAATGGCCACGAGATGGCAGCAGAGACCAACACTTGGAACACATCGAACTATTTATTGACTTGGAGGAAAGGTTTCTGAACTTTTTACCATCAGGTACAATGACAGGCACACTTCTCATTTTCTCCTAACAATGTAACTGAACAATGACTGGACAATGTAGTCACCGCTTCGTTCCACCACCCTCTGCCACTTTTCAGTCAACTTCACCATCCCATCATCCCACAACACTGTTCTCTTTCAGAGAAGAGAACTTTTCCAGGCGCCTTCTGCAGTCTTCCAGGGAATGGAAATGTCTCTCCATTAAGAGAAATTCAGAAAGACTGAACTCAATGGCATGCACATTCTGTGTCTTCTGCTGACAAATTCTGAATGCTTTTTCACAGACAGCTTTTAGTTGCCCTGATGGGGAGCAGTACTTGCTGGGAGTAACTGACTGGGTTTCTCCAAGGAGCTCCTACTGCAGAACACACTTGGGAATTCACCACATACTCAACATCACCTCCTTTGGATAAAGACCACCCTTTGGAGGGGCTGCTGGCGGTGGTTCCTTTCTTCCCCTCAACTCTCCCATTCCACATTATTGAACATATCAGCAGTTTATCCTTCCTCAAAATTTGTCTTGGAAGCACAATGTTTTCCTTAGGTTTCAGTGGAGAACTGCTTGTAGAAAGGAAGTCAAAAGGGTGTCCAAGCACGCCATTTAACTTCTGTGGAACCCAATGTCAAAAGTGATTAACATCACCATGCTGGTGCAAATATTTCTTTTTTAAAGATTGTATTTATTTATTTTTAGAGAGAAGGGAATGGAAGGAGAGAGGGAGAGAAACATCAATGTGTGGTTGCTTCTTAAGTATCCCCTACTGGGGGCCTGGACATAACCCAGGCCTGTGCCCTGACTGGGAATCGTGGTACAAATAATTCTTGATGGACGATTTTGATCCTTTGAGTATGTAGCCTGTCTCCTATTTGCCATTACATGCTCTGTGCTCAGTGAACATCTCCCTACCATGCATCTCCACTGCCATTGGTTTGCCTACCCATAGGGCAACTGTGCACGAGAACTCTCTGGCATGAAATTTCACAGTCCACTTCTGACAAGTTCCATCACTCACAGCAACATCTCCATACACACCACAAACATTTTGTTGCTTTGCAGTTGTGCTTGTACCTTTCTTGAAGTGACAAGGCCAAAGGAGCCAAAAATGTTGCTTATGTTCATGCATCTTCAGTGGGAAAAGGGCCACACACATTCACCACTTGTGATGAGATTTTTATTTCCCAAAAACTTTAAGACACAAGGAGTAAGATAAGAGGGTCAACAAGCCCTTGCTAGGAGTTTTACTGTCTGAAGCTGAGCTGATTGTGATGAAGCTCTCTTCCTAAACCCAGTTTTGGCAACTAAATCTCAAGAAGAACCAAGATGGCAATCCTAAGTAATTTCCCAGTCTTCCCCTTCCTAACAACCAGTTTAAATTCAATGTGCCAAATAAAAAATGTTGGCCCTTTTCATGACCGCCTCTGAAACTTTACATAGAAGGTCCATATCCACACTTTAAATTAGTACATTGCTCAATATTTCATTGACGTATTCAGTTTTGAGAGTAAGTTACTTTAGTTACATTGTTACATCTCACTTAACTAAGTGGTGACATGCATGTACTCCCCAAATTCACCTCCTATTATACACGTGAATGCTTGTTTACATTGTGGAGAAACAATCCTTCCTCTCACCTCAAGAATCTTTGGGCTGGTCTAATAATCCAACAGGTATGACACAGATTAGCAAATGAAACAACCAAATTTGAGACGTACATAGGCATAGGAACCTCACTCACATGACAGAGTCAGGAACCCCACATGCAGAAGAGCATCAGACATAGAATGGAAACGTGGGCACACAAAATGTACTGATGCCGTGGTGGTGGGAGGTGCCGTGAGGCTTAAAAAGTGACCTTGCAAAATGATAGGAGCAGATGCTATGAAAAACTTGCTGTTCCCAAGATGTCCGCAAGGTGGCGACAAAGAAGAGCATTTCCTGTGGCCTCAACTCAGATGCTACTCCAAAGATGCACACTAGATGGCAGTGTGTACCAGAGTGTGAGAAAGGATCCCACCCCCAGAGAGCAGGGGTCCTGCCAAGTCAGCCCTGGGTCCTCTGACTGCCGGGAGAAGTACTATCACCTAAGAGAGGATGAAGCCTCGTGACATGAGCTCTGGGTCCTCACCAGAGAGCATAAGAGGTGGTGTCCGGTCAGCTCTGAGTCTACTGAGCAAAGGGTGGGGCCTCCTGTGACTGCAACCCTGGGCCACTTGAGTGTGGAGAGAACAACATGAGAGACAGGAGTGTCCTGCTACTACACACCTGTGTCCTGTGCGGGTTGAGAAAGGCCCCTCCCTGTGAAATGTAAGTGTCCTGACCCTTCACCTTTGAGCCTGATGACTGTGGGGAGGGGTCTGACTTGAGAGAGCAGGGGGTCCTGTCACTTCAGCTCTCTATCCTGGGAGCTTGAACACAGCCCCCCTCTGTGAGCACAGGGCTCCGCCACACTGGCCCTGTACAGGATCGTGAGGCTCACAGAGGCTGTGGGTCCATGACTGCGGGAACATCCCTGCCTGTGAGTGTGACAGGTCCTGTCCCATCACCTGTGCACTGTGGGTGTGGGAACAGGGGCTGCTGGGAGAGAACTGTGGTGCTGTCGCTTCAGCCCTGGGTCCCAGGAATTGCAGGAAGAAGCCCCTCCAGGGAGAGGACACTGTGGTTTCACGTCAGTGCTGGCTGTTGTGAGCCGGAGAAGAGGCCCCACCCGCAAGGACACCTGGTCTTCTGACATCAGCCAGGATCCCAGAGAGTGTGAGGGGGGTACAACGTGAGACAGCCTGGGGTGCTGTCTCATCACCTCAGGGTCTTGTGGGTGTGGGGTGGACCCCTCACTGAGAAAGTAGGAGACCCTGCCATCTGAACTCTGGGTGCTGGGAACTGTGGGAAGGGGCCTCTCCCTGACAGGAGTGGGGTCCTGTCACAGTGAAGAGGGCCCTGACCTGGGAAAGACAGGCATCCTGCCTGACAGCCGAGTCCTGTGGACGTGGGAAGGGCTCCCCTTGACAGAGTGAGGAGCCCATCACACTGGCTCTGCCCTGTGGGTATGGAAAACTGTCCCAGCAAGGAGAAGAGCATTTGTCACCTCGGCTCTGGGGCCCCTGAATGTGGGGAAGGGTCCCTCCCGGAGAGCATAGATGGACTTGTCACATCAGCTCTGTGTGCTGTGATGCTGGGGTCGGATCACACTGGAGACAGTAGAGGGCAGAAGGCAGACAATGCTGTGGTCCCAATTATTCACCAGTGCAAGTCACAGAACAACACTGACCCGGAGGACTTCTGGACGCAGTAACTCCTGGCAAGAAAGGTCCCAGCTTCAGCAACTGGGTTGGGTGGGAGCTACTATCCGCTGAGGACACCTTCGGCCTGATTCCCCTAGTCCATCTGCCACCCGCCTAATTCTGTTACAATAACCAAGTTCACTTTCACCTTTAGGTGGAACTGCTCGCAGTGGCTACAACAAAGACCCTCTCCATCTACCACTTCATTTATGGGAGCAGAACTGTCCCCAAACTCTATCTCGGCCCTTCTCCTAGCCAAACACACAGTGATAACCAGATCTCCACTGGGGCAGCATCCTCTCGGACACGGACATTTGTCTCACCGGGGCATTTCGGAAATAAACGCTGACTCTCCCTACTGGCACCGAACAGCCAAAGAAAGGTTTGGAGAGAAAAGCGCGCGCGTAAAGAACCCGCTGCCCAGAGGCCGCGGGTATGCGCGAGCCCCTCACTCAGGCGTCCGGAGCCTCCGGGTCCGCACGTGGGGTCCAGCGCAGCGCGCCCCTCTCCCTGTTCTCACACCCGGGAAAACGGAAGTCCTTCTCTCCTTCACCACACTCCCCGGACACTGATTTTCCAGTTTTTTCCTCTTTTCATAACCAGGAAAGACAGGTGAGCTAGGCGACCATGGAGAGCGCATCCAAGTGAACCCTCAGCACGCTCGAGCTCCTCGAACCCCGGACCGGACCCGCGCTGCGCCCTGCGGGTCATTGAGAGGCCGAAGGCGGGGCGCGCAGCATCGTTCGCGCTGAGGCGGCTGCACTCCGCTCTCCCTTCCTGCCCACGGGACAGGGACCCCCAGACTTGTGTGAAAGCTCGACCTCGTGCTCCGTCTCCCTCCCCAACGCCCTCCCCCCAAACCCTCCTGCAGTCTCTCACCGTCTCCGTCACCTCCACCCCCCGCGGGTCCCCGTCCCCATCCTCAGTTCTCTCTGTTCCACCGAATTCCCCGCGGGCCCTTCCCCCTCCCGCCCCCAAAGTAACCCGTTCAAACCTCCCCCAGGCGGCTCCGGTCCACCCTCTCCCGTACCGCTGCTTCCCAGCACCACGCTCCAGGGTCCAGTCCAGCCTTCCAGACACGCATCGCCCTCCCCTCCTCCCCCGGGCTTCACCCACCCCCGAACCCGGAACCCCGATCCGCCGGCACCTCCACCCTTCACCCCCCTGCCCAACACCCCTCCCGGCCCCTCCTCAGCGCGCGCCGGGCAGAGTCCTCTTCACTCCTCCTCCGGTCCTTCTCCAAGTTCCCGGACCACATCGCCCGAGCCTTCCTCTGCCCTGCTTCCCAGGACCTTCGCCCGCGCTGCCCCGCAGACGCCCCTGCGCCCCTGCTGGCTGATCCGTTGGCGTGTCCCGGGCCAGCGGCCACTGGGAGGGAAGGCGGGACGGGCGGGCCAAGGAGGGCAGACTGGGTCTGAGAAGGGCTTCGGGACCGGCAAGAGCCCCCAAACCGTCAGGACCAAAGGGAGGCCGAGCAGTGCGCGGGACAGGTGTGTTCCCAGCCACGGGCCCAAGGGCGGTCTCCGGGCCCCAGGAGTAGAGGGCGTTGGTAACAGGCTGTGCCCTCTCTGCAGTAATATTAGAATGAGCGACGGGGACGGGGGAGAGGATGAACCCATACTTAGCAATGTGCTCCCTTTGATATAATTCCTGTTTTAAGCCCTAGAAAGAGGGAAGAATTAAACATCAAATAAGGGAAACCTGTCCCTTCAGTCTGGAAACCTAAACAAAAGAAGTGACGTCCTAGTAAAAGCAACATTAATAAAGTGGACCGTAAACTAAGGAAAGCACACGCAGGCATCCTGGGTGCTTCCCGGGCTGCGTCTCCCCTCCTGCTCCGTGTTTCCCTCCCCACACAGGGAAGGAACAGGGCCTCCATCTCCGACAGCCGCGCTGTCCTGGAGGACATTCAGTGGGAGTCTCTGGGACCATGGATTCTGACGCATCCGCTGAGACTGCATTGTTTGCAATGCACTGGGCAGGCTTGCTGAGCTCCAGGGCTGGGAGGGGAAGCAGAAACCATCCCTCCAGCTCAACCCTGACTCAGGTGTGACCCTGGGAAAGTCTTGGAGGCCCCGGAGAGACAGAAAGGGAAGAGGGGGGAGCAAGCCAGTGAGGCTACCCCCGACCCCAACCCCATAACCTCTACCCTGCACCCTGACCTCTAAACTCTAAACTCAAACCCTAACCCTATAACCCTGGACCCTAGACCCTTAACACTGACCTTACACTCTAAAGCCTGACCCTGACCTTCTAACTCTGACTCCATACCCTAACCCTGACCTCTCTCTTGACTCCTGACTCCTAGCCCCTGACTGGAGCCCTAATATAAAAAGCAGTTTTAAAACTGAACAAAAAGACACACAACACAATTTTAAAATGAGGGAAGGACTTGAATAGACACTTATACAAACAAGACATAAAAATGACAGCAATTATATAAAAAGGTTGAACATTAATAATCATTGTTTAAGATTGTATTTGTTTTATTTTACAGAGAGGGGAAGAGAGGGAGAAAAACAACCGTGTGCAAGAGATACACCAACTGGTTGCCTCTCACAAGCCCCCAACTGGGGGCCTGGGCCACACCCCAGGCTTGTGCCCTGACTGGGAATCTAATAGGCCACCTTTTGGTTCACAGGCCGGTGCTCAGTCCACTCAGCCACACTGGCCAGAGCAATACTCCTTACTAGAATGAAAATAAAAGCCACAATGAGATATCCACTTCCACATACGATAGGATGACTGTGCTGAGGACCACGCTATGTGGTTTCCGAGAGTGGAACCCCACATGAACAAGCCCTGAAAGGGCTAGTAAGTCTCCCTGGAAAACCAGGTAAAAACACGGGTGGCAAACATAACCCAGCTGTAACACCGAGGTTCCTGTGGGAACCAGGCCTGATAAAAAAACATTGTATCCTTTGAAGTTTGTTCTGCTTTGTTTTGTATGGCTCTGTTGATATAAACTGGATGTTTAAGTTCGAGGCATAAGGAGTAAACTCCTTATCTCATGAAACACGGCGTAAAGACCTTCTGGCATCAGCACAACTAACAGACTCTGACCTGAGGCAGATCTGTGTTCCTGCGATTGTTTTCTATAGATAATATCTGTTTCCGTATGACTGTTGCCTTTTTGACACTGATTGCTGAGCTATGATGTATGCCACACATGCCATTCCCAGTAAAAGTCGTTCGGGAGAAGGGCTCCGGGCACTCTCCACTAGAGGGAATCACCACCCCCTCTCCTGCCGGAACAGCAAAGTTGTGTCCAGGACAGCTCACTTCTTATCCACGGTGGACGGAGAGAGCAGGCTGCTGGGCAGAGTTCCTCCCACAGGAATATAGTTAACAAATTGAAGGTAAGTTTTGACTAGCATGTGCAGAGATTAAAACCCTCTTATGCTGCAGGAATGTGAAACAGTTTATTCAGAAAGTTAAACATCCAGTTACCTTTTAACTCGATTCCACTCCTAGATGTATACTTCCCAAAACTTAAAACAGGTTTCCCACCCAAAGTTTGTTCATGAGTGTCTGTAAGGGCCTAGTTCACGTACCAGAAGGGTGGACACCACCCAAACGCCCACCTGTACAGGCCTGGACTGACTGAACGCGCCCTCTCCGTGGAACACAGTTCTGCTCAGTCCTGCAAAGGACGACGGATGCGAAGAGGTGCAGCTGCTGCAGAGACACGGCGGTTCGTCGGAAATTAAACACAGAACCACCACGTGATCCCGCAGTTCCGCCTCTGGGCTCCTGCTTCGCGGAACCCAGGACAGTAGCGGGAACCGAGGTCTGCGCCTCTGTTCCAGCCCGGCCCAGGGCGGGCACCCACGCCCGCCTCTCTGTGGGGCAAGTCACCTGGGCGGCATGTGGGGACCTTGACTCCCCTGAGCTGCCTTTCTGTGCTCATTGCAGGTGTTCGATGGGCAGAGGAAGGTCACCTACAGGCACCTGGGCACCTGGCACGCAGAGCTTCAAGAGTTCAAGCTGGAGATCTGGTGGCCAACAAAATCAATGGTGGGGCCCTCCCTGCCTCTGGTGTCCGAGGTTCCCAGGGCCAAGACACACCCTCAGTAACACGCTGTCACCTCTCTCCCAGTAAACACCCCACTCTCAGGCAAGGGGCCCTGTGACCCAGCCTGTCAGCCTCTCTCTTCTCCTTGATATCTTACCTGCAGTGACATCTACCCACCCCCCAGGGGGCAGTGTGGTATCCTACCTCCTCTCTGCAGCGGACATAAAGACGACCCAAAAAAAGCTTCAACTTTTCCAGGAAGTTCTCCCTGCCCCTGTACTTTCTCTCAGCTGCTGATTGTACCAACATCGTGAAGGTAATAACCCACCAAGGCAGCCGGGTGAGGTGGGGATGCATGGCACAGGGACTGGGCAGCTCCCACAGGCCAGGCTTACTGCAGGGGGCAGGGCCATGGGGCTGGGGCTGGGCCTGTGACAGGCAGGGTCCCTGTAACTATTGACAGAGGAGCTGGTGGGCCCATAGACCACGTGTGGAGTCAGGGCAATGGGAAGCTGGTGCACTAAGGGGTGGCCTTGCTGATTTGAGGGGTGCAGTGTGATGTGGACTTAGGACAGGGGCCAGTGGGTTCAAGGGAGGCAGGGCCCAGGTCCCTGACACCCACAGCCAAGTTTTCCTTCCTTCCCCATGTCCCACAGCTCTTCAGTGATGAAATTCAATTGGCTGTGTCTTACAAAGAGAATTCCTGGGACTTCATGGATGAGATTTTGTAGGAGCCTGAGGTAGGTCAGGCAGCTTCGGGTGGGACCCAGGAATGGCTCCTCGTCAGAGGGTGTAGAACTTAAGCCAATACAGTAGCTCTAGCAGACAGCACCTTTGGGGGGTACACCACACAGGTAGATGTCACTGCAGGTGGGCAGGTGCAGGGCCAGGCCTCACAAGCAGCCTTGTCTACAGAACTTTGATTTGGAGCACGCGGAGGAGGAGGACCAGCCCAACCAAGAGCAAGGGCAGTGTGGCCACCCCGAGAGCCCGGCCCCCTTCTGAGTCCCAGAAGGAGGCCCTTCCCACCCACCGGCAGCCCTCCAGCCTGCCCAGGATACCAACCCTCCCACCATGGGCCCCTCCTGTACTTCAGGCCAGGAGGGGCCATCCCCAGGAAGCACCCTTGCCACGGGGAAGAGGTCCACCACAGGCCCTGAGGCAGAATGAAGAACCAGGCCCTGCCCCCACCAGGGGTCAATCATGAGGGGTTCAGGGAGCTTCTTGGCACATGTTTCAGATAAAAGGAGACTTAGATTGCTGTTTTGTCTCCAAAACTGACCTCAGGGCCTATTTGTTGCACATTCACCAAGGGTGTGACTTCTAACCCTGACTGCCCATTCCTATCCCTGCAGAAAGTGTGGGTTCCATCCTTTTTCACTTCCAGTTTCCCAGCCAACCTTTTTTAAAAATATATTTTTATTGATTATGCTATTACAGTTGTCCCATTTCCCCCCCTTCATTTCCCTCCACCTTGCACACCCTCTCCCACCCACATTCCCCCTTTAGTTCATGTCCATGTGTCATCAGTTCATTAGCTTCTACATACCCCATACTATTCTTGCCCTCCCCCTGTCTATTTTCTACCTACCATCTATGCTACTTATTCTCTGTACCTTTTAACCTCCATGCGTTAACCTCTCTCCTCCTCCCAATCCCCTGTTGCTAACACTCCATGCGATCTCCATTTCTGTGGTTCTGTTCCTGTTCTAGTTGTTTGCTTAGTTTCTTTTTGTTTTTGTTTTAGGTGTGGTTGTTAATAATTGTGAGTTTGCTGTCACTTTACCATACATGTTTTTTATCTTCTTTTTCTTAGATAAGTCCCTTTAACATTTCATATCATAAAGGTTTGGTGATGATGAACTCCTTGAACTTGACCTTATCTGAGAAGCAGTTCATCTGCCCTTCCATTGTAAATGAACACTTTGCTGGATAAAGCAATCTTGGATGTAGGTCCTTGCCTTTCGTAACTTGGAATACTTCTTTCCAGCCCCTTCTTGCCTTCAAGGTCTTGTTTGAGAAATCAGCTGACAATCTGATGGAGACTCCTTTGTAGGTAACTGTCTCCTTATCTCTTGCTGCTTCTAGGATTCTCTCCTTTGTTTTAATCTTGGGTAATGTAATTATAATGTGCCTTGGTGTGTTCCTCCTTGGGCCCAACTTCTTTGGGAGTCTCTGAGCTTCCTGGAATTCCTGGAAGTCTATTTCCTTTGCCAGCTTGGGGAAGTTCTCCTTTATTATTTGTTCAAATATCTTTTCCACTTGTTGTTTTTCCTCTTCCCCTTCTGGCACCCCTATGATTCGGATGTTGGAACGTTTAAAGATGTCCTGGAGGTTCCTAAGCCTCTCCTCATTTTTTTTTTTTGTTTGAATTCTTGTTTCTTCATTCTTTTCTGATTGGTTGTTTCTTTCTTCCTTCTGGTCCACTCCATTGATTTGAGTCCCAGTTTTTTCCCCATCGCTATTGGTTCCCTGTGCATTTTCCTTCATTTTACTTAGTGTAGCCTTCATTTTTTTCATCTAATTCATGACCATATTCAACCAATTCTTTGAGCATCCTAATCACCAGTGCTTTGAACTGTGCATCTGATAGATTGGCTATCTCTTCATCGCTTAGTTGTATTTGTTCTGCAGCATTGATTCGTTCTTATGTTTGGACCATTTTTTGTTTGTCTTGATGCACCTGTTATGTAGTGAGGAGCGGAGCCTTAGGTGTTCACCAGGGTGGGGAAACCCAGTCACTGGCTTGTGACATTGTATGTGGGGCAGGGGTCAGAGAGGGAACAATGACACTTGCTCTGCTCTCTGTTGAATTTCAGTCCCTTCCACTGCTTCCCCCAAGCAAAGTAGGCCTTTCTGGTGCTGATTCCTGGGTGGGTGGGCTTGTATACTTTCCAGGACCCTGTGAGCCTCTCCAGTGAGCTCTCCTGTGAGGCTGGGAGTCTCTCTCAGCACCTCAAACCCAGCAGGTGTTTTCAATCAGTGTTTTGAGGCTCTATTTCCCCACGCTGGAGCCCTGGGTTGCACAATCTGTCTCGCTCCCCAGTTTCGCCTGGTTTATCTGTGTGAGAATGTGGGACCACCTGGTCAGCTGCCTTGTAAGCCACACCCTGCTCCACAATCGCCGCCCTGCTGGGTCTGCCTGCTGCCACCTGCACACTCAGGGTCCACCTGATGCTGTCTTGCGTGCCTGGGTCCACAAGCCACCACTTTTTTTGCCACAACCTCTCTCTTCCCAGCGGTCCAACTCCTCCCCTCCTATAAGTCTGGATTAATGTGTCTATTTTAACTGCTTGGTAGTCAGACTTCCATACAGTTCAATTTTCTGTCAGTTCTGGTTGTTATTTTACTTCTAAATTGTTATTGTCCTTATTTTGGTTGTGTGAGGAGGCACAGTGTGTCTATCTATGCCTCCATCTTGACTGGAAGTCTCTAGCCAACCTTTTTAAATACTGGCTTTGAGCAGAGAGCTGTTCATTCTGCAGGTGTTTCAGGAGCCCTTTTAGGTATGGCCATAACATCAGTGCCTGGTCAAGGTCACAGGCACAGGTGTGCCATCAAAATCCAGTGAGCAGGTGACAGGTGTGCCATACTTGGTGCACAGAGGTCGTTGCTGGTGAACATCAAGGATCAGAACAGTTTTGGATGAGAGCCCCTGCAAGGAGAGTGTGGTTGAAAACCCGACCTCAGTTTGAGGTGTTCCCTCAGAGCCTGAGTGCCAGTGTGGGTGCAGCGCTGTGCTGTGGCAGGTGCTGTAGGAAGCCTCACTTCTCCATGCACACTCCACAATGCCTGTGGCTCACTTGCATCATCTCCATTGTGTTTGTTTATTTCCTGTGTTCTTGTTCCCAGTAAATGTTGAATTACATAAACATTGAGCACACGTGTGTTTTGTGCATCTGGATGTCATTGGGGAAATGCACAAAAGAACTTCCTCAACCATGTGAAGGAGGGAGGTTGTGCCCGGGGTTCCCCAGGTCAACCCCCAATGTACTGGAACAGGGGCCATTTCACTGACATTCAGGGGCTTTGAAGGAATGAGATTTGGGAAAACAAACTTTTTCCCCTTTAAATTATGATGCTTACAATTTCAATTTCAGAAATCAAACCTGACCAGGGATTTTCAAGAATGAATTACCCTATTGAGATGGGCCTTTAAAAGCCATAAAAACAAAACCACCCTGGGTTACCATAAATAACAAGTATTTTAATAATATAATGGCCTTACTGGGGTCTAATTCAAACTCTCTACCATTCGCTGCCAGCGATGGTTTTGCAGTAGCATCTTGCAACAGGATCCCTACAGGCAGGGCCTGAGAAGGCAGTTCTTGTTCACATGCCTCCCAGGGCAGTCCTCTCAGCTGGGTAGACAGGGGACCAGGGAGTCTATGAGCTGTCCCTCAGCACAGAGCAACCAGGGGCACATGCTGGGCAGAATGCTGGCCACAGCCACGGCCAAGGCCACAGCCACCACCCTGATGCTGCTCAGATTCATCTGCTTCTTAAAGTTCATCCTGCCCTGATCCACACAAGGAACACCACTCCTGAACTCTTTTGAAGTGGAATTTAAGTAACAAAATTAACCATTTTAAAGTAACCAATATGGTGCCACATATATAGTTCCAATGTTGAGCAACTATGGTCCCTAGTGCTAAGCCATTTCCAGCCTTGGCTGGTGTGGCTTAGTGGATTGAGTGCCAGGCCTGAAAACTGAAATGCTGTCATTTTAATTCCCAGTCAGGGCGTATGCCTGGGTTGCAGGCCAGGTCCCCTGTAAGAGGTGCGCAAAAGGCAACTGATGATATTGAACACATATCAGTGTTTCCTTCCCTCCCTTCCCCTCTCTATAAATTGTAAAAAATAAATAAAACACATTTCCATTACTTGAAAGGAAAACCCTTTGCTCATTAAGCAGTTTCTCCCTTCAGGCCCTGGCAGATATGAGTTTGCATTCTGGCTCTGGATTTCTCTCTTGTGGACATTGCATATAAATGGAATAATACCACAGCTCACCTTTTGTGTCTGTCTTTCACTTAGCATAATGTTTTCTAGATGTATCCATGCATCGTGTACCTCACTCCTTTGCACAGCTGATTAACGATCCAGTGCTTTTAAACATATCCATCTGTGTACCTTCCCGCTGTTGGCGGGTGTTTGAACTGTTTCTGCCTGGTGGCTAACTGTGACCAGTGCTGCAGTGAACAGACTCATAGGCACACTTATGTGAGCACCAGTTTTCAGCTCTCTGGGGTTGAGCCACCTTGGGCGGCCGTGAGGACTCACCAAGGACTGGATGGCCTGCAGCAGGTGTTTGCTCCTTGCTGCTCCAGAGGCTGGGAGCTCCGAGGCACTGGCGAGACAGAGTTCATGCTGAAGCCTGTCTTAGCTTGTCTTGCTCTGTTTTCCTTGGATTCCTACCAAAGAAAATTTAAAATACAAAATTAAGAGGTGTAGGTGATTTTGGTTGTTGACCTTAACTTAATCCAGAATGGCTACTGTGATCTTTGTGGATAAGGAAAACAGAGAACCAGGCACCCGTGTTAGTCCTAGGGACAGGCTGAAGCTGGGTTTCCAGCCTTCAGTCAAAGCTTTAGACGGGAGATCTCAGGTTTCAACAACACATGTTGGCAAAATGTCTGATGCTCCGCCAGCCTTACCTAAAGCTCCCAGAAAGGCTTTTGGAACTGTCAACAGAGCCTCAGAAGTGTCAATAAAGAGCAATGGACCTCTCACAAAGAAACAGACAACCTTCCTTGCTAAAAAGGTGATGGAGAAGACTGTTCAAGGAAAAAGCTCTGCTTCCGCTCAGATGACCCCTATCCAGAAACAGGGAAGTTCTCTCCCTTCAGTCCTCTGGACTTGGAGAGTTTGACCTGCCGAAGAGCACTAATGGCCTAGCCCCCCTTGAACACAGTGCCTCTCATGATCCTTGATGAGGAAAGCTTGAGAGGCTGTTACACCTTGGCCCCCCTCACCTCTGAGGATGCCCCCTCCGCCTGAGGAGTCTGATCATTGCAGTCTCTCTCAAGCATTCTGTAGACTCTGGATGTTGAATTGCTACCTGTGTGCTATGATGCACAGATTTAGTTTCTTAGTGCTTTCCAGTTTGTGTGTATGTATTAATAGTTGGTATTAATAAAGCAATTCTTTAACAGACTCTTAAAAATACAAAATTAAATTTTCCTTGGGTTCCTACCAAAGAAAATTTAAAAATACAAAATTAAAATTAATAAAATACCCCTGGCTGGTGTGGCTCAGTGGATTGAGTGCCAACCTGAGAACCCAAGGGTTACCAGTTCATTCCCAGTCAGGGCACATGCCTGGGTTGTGGGCCAGGTCCTTGGGGGGTAGGGTGGGGGAGTGTGTGGGAGGCAACCACACATTGATGTTTCTCTGTCTCCCTCCCTCCCCCTCTCTAAAACTAAATAAATAAAATCTTAAAAAATGAAAATCAGAACATCTACTCAGTTGGCAAAGACTGATGAATTTGATATAAACCAGCGTTGGGGTAGATGTGGGAGACAGGCACATTGAGGGAAAGGGAGGGAGTGCAAAGCCCCAAGGAGTGGCCCCCAGCAAGCCATGGGGGAATCAGCAGCCCCCCTGTAGAGAGTTTCCAGTGGGTGTGGTAAGGGTTGCCTAGGAGCTGTGGTCAACCAGCTGGCTGGAATTAGTTGCCAGTTTCAGGTTTCACAAATTATCTGGCTGTCAGGACTCTCTCCCAGAAACCACTCCCAGCAATGGGGTATAGGCCCCCGATGGTTGGCCCATGGCAAGCTTGGGAGGACTGTGCCTCCTCTTTAGAAAATGGGTGCAGACCCCACAATGCACCAAAAAATGTGCAAAAAATTAGATGAAGGCTCATTATGTGTGGACAACAACCACGTGTATAGAAAATGAAAAGAATGATGGTAGTAAGCAAATTATGATGACGATGAAGTGTATGAAGATGATGAAGACAGGTATGTTGGTCCAACGTTTCAGGTGGAATCTCCATTCAGCATCATCGGATTTCAGAATTCTCTGGCTCAGCTTTCTGCTGCCAAAGATGACAGGCTTCCCTGCCAGCTGCGTGCAGTCCAGAATGGCTTTGAATGCGGCCCAACTCAGTCGTAAATTTACTTAAAATATTATGGGCTTTTTTGTGTGATTACATGCCACAATGTATTTAATATGTGGCCCAAGGCAACTCTTCTTCTTCCAGGGTGGCACAGAAATACTGAAAGTGTGGACACCCCATTGGATGGAATTTTGTACAATTTCTCGGATGTAAAACTAAACCCAGGACAAATTCCAGGGACTTCCTCTGCTGCATTTGGTGCTGACACACCTGATAAGATTCCTTCCAGGATACTAGGGAGCAAGTTTTCTGTCCTATCCACCACAGTGGACAGAACTCACTGACTGAAGACCACAGAGACCATCAGAAGGGTGGATGAGAAGGCGGCTGTAATCTGGGGGCGACGGAGGGTGTAAAATGTGGACCATTGTCACTGGTTTTTCCTGTCTGGGTGCAGCAGGGCAGAGGCCAGTTGTGAGTGAAGTCACATGGCTCTTCCCAGTTCCCACGTTCCAAGGATGCCTGGTGTGTCCTGGGGGAGGACGATGGGCTGCCCATGCAAAGGGGTGGGGATCTGGACACGCGGTTCAGGGGTTCAGAAACTTTAGGTCGTTTTTATGTAAAAATGCTCTTTGTCAACCTGGGCAGAGACTGTGGGTGGCGGTGACCATGAGGGTGGGAGCCCTACCCACCCAGCACAGCGCTGGTTTGTAACGATGCTGCACGGGTAGCACAATCGCCCCTGTCCTTGCAGGTGGGGAAAATGCAAGTCCCAGCAGCTTCCCTCTACCGAAGGGTCTACCGGCTGAGGTTTGCAGCAGGGAGTTACCGGCAGGCCTCACGGTGCGCACGCACAGTAAACACCAGAGGGCGCACTGAATCCCTGGACACCAGGGCCGGCAGGGGGCAGGTGCAGGAGGAGGTCGGGGCTGCTTTCCTGTCTGGTTTCCTCTTCCTGGAACACCTGCTCTCACGGGACCTCTCTGGGTTCCCGATTCTGTGCTCACCTCTGAAGTCTGAGTTTAAAGGTGCGTTTTCAAAACAGACAACATTCTCACGTGGACCAAAGGCAGCGTCTCTTCTGTTGCTGGTGCCTAATTCCAATGCATTATCGAACCTTCTGACACCCGGTGGCTGGGTGTGCCCAGAGGCCCTGCTGCACCGAGCAGTGCGACCCAGCCCCATGCATCTCTGTGTCCAGGCCAGCCAGCTGCAGGACACATGCAGGCTGGACAGTGGTCACCAGAGGCATGTGAAAGACCACCAGTGGTGACAGTCAGTGACCTGGCATTATGCTGACAGCACCAAAAGCAGGTGACACCCCACAGAGGCAGAGGTGCCCAGGACAGAATGGTGCAGGTGTCCAGGCTTATGACAAACAAACACCCCAAGGGGACAAAGGACATTTATCCCATACAGTCAAATCTCGGGGACGAGGGAGGACGGCCCTTCAGCAAGTCAGCTTGTCCTGCGAAGTCCTGGTGGCTTCGCCGTTCGTTCCTGTGGCTGGACCCACAGCCAGTGACACCAGGTAGAGCTTCTCAGTGGGAGTTTCTAGGAAACCTGCAGGGTGTTCGCAGTGGCCCTTTTTGCCCAAAAATATTTCCATGCCTCCCTCACATTTGAATGAAGGTTTGGTGGACATCAGATCGTAGGTGCAGAGGTCCTTTTCTTTGGTGTGTTACAGTCCTGCCCTGCCATCCTGTGTGTCCCGTGGGGCTGAGAAGTCTGAAGTCACAATGACTCTTGTCCTTTTTTGGGTATCCTGCTCTTTGGCTGACATTTTCCCAGTCTTCTCTCTTTTTCCTAACATTCTTACATTTTGCATGATTTTGAGTGGGTGTGTTTTCCTCACTGTCTATCCTTCCGGAATTATATATAGTCTTCCACCTTTGGTGCCTGTCAGGATGCTCTGGATTGGAATCACACCAGCCTGACCCCTCCACGCGACCTGGGTGGGGTCCCTGGGAGAGCTGGGACTCGGGAGCTCCCCCGTGGCCATCTTGAGGCATTGCATGTTCTGCCTGCAGTGCTTCAGCTGGATGGGGCTCTCAGGCAGGTGAGCATTGCAGGTGGTCCCACCTCTCACATATTCTGATATGTGTCCCCTCCTCTTCTCCCCAGCTGACTCTCCTCATGGTCGAGTCCCAGTGTGACATCATGTGGTGGCAAGTCCTGCCCTGACAGCCACCACCCCCATCCCACCCGCTCCCCCTACATTGCATGGGGCCCTTCCACATGTGTGACTTTTGCCTTTCTGAAGGTGCAAAGCCCATCCTCCTGGGAGGGAAGAGTTAGCACAACCTCGGCACCAGAGACACCTGGAGTGGGGCCCTGCATACCGGGGCCTGGCACTCCCCTGGCCTATGCACTGGGTCTCCAGGGCACAGAACAGCCTGCCCCCCAAGTCTGTGACACCCTCTGAGGTGCCACAGCTTCTTTGCAGTGGCCTGTGCTGGTCTAGAAATGCCTGGGAGTTCTCAGCACCAGCGAACGCTGGAGAGCTCCAGTGCTGAGCTTCTCTGTATTCAGCCTTATGCCATAAAGAATGAATAATATTCTCCATCCTTGCCAAATTTCACCAACTTGTAGGTCTAGTCACCCTAAGCTCCCTCTCTTGGCCGTGCTGACTGTGAGGCACAACATTCCTTGGTAAAATCTCTCGGAGCTAAATGTAATGAAGGGGGTTTGGTTTCCCTGCCAAGGTTTGGCCAACACACGCGTTGCCGTGAGCAGTGTTACACGGTGTATTTACTTCACCTGCAACATTCCTTCCCAATTTAATGAAAGGTTGGAAGTTTGTTTGGGGAACTAGCAGTAAAACATAAAGGAACAAACATGGGCACTTACTAGTGTACTCTCTCAAAACAGCACTAAAACAAGAATTCTGACAACAGCAGGTGCTTATCTGCCCTTCCCACACCCTGGCACTGTCCCTAGTGCATCACATGGGTGGCTTATTTGATCCCCATGGTACCCAGCTTACAGAGGGGAAACTGTGTTTCAGGCCCAGTCTGACTCCCACCCAGGGGCAAGTGCACTCGGAGCTCTCTGGCAGGCTGGGCCTCTTAGAACAGGGCTGCCCATGCCTGACTTCCAGGTGATCCCCAGTGAGTGGTCTCTAGGAGCCTGAGACCTGGCAGGGCCAGCTACCCCTACATCTGGAAGTGGGGCTGCCTCTCCAGCCAGGATCTACAAGATGGGAGGAGCGTGCATCTTGCTCTGGGGTGTCAGCATGGATGGCTGTCAAGAAGGCTGTTATGTCTAGGCTTTGTCCTAGGACTTCTCTTGTCTGTTGAGGTCTGTGAGGAGGTGGCATCTGACCTTGCCTGAGGGGTGAGGCTGCAAGGATGCTCATGCCACCCTCCCAGCCAAACCTCCCCAGGGACTGGCTGCACTATCTCTACTTTCCTGGCCACTCCCCAGGGAGCTCATTCAAATAGGCATCCACCCCACAGTCCATGGGCCATTCTGTCAAGTGGCCAGTGGCTTCCCCATCAACTCATCATTGTGTCACCTCATGCCTCCCACCCCAGTCCCCATGGTCCCTCCAGCTCCTTACTGGTCCCTTCCCTATCTCACTGACTCTGCAGGGGCTCAGCTGGTCCTGGGCCCTGGCTTGTCATTCCACTGCTCTCAGGGATCCTTCAATCCCAGGCCCCCCTCTAAGATGGGCACCAGTACCCCAAGGCCCAGGTCCTTAATGAGGTTCTGATTCCTCCAGAACCCCTGTGACCCCCCTGCATGCAGTGCTCCATCATGTTAGTCACACACCCCTTCACCTAGCTCTGAAGACCTTGGTGCTCCCTCACATCCTCCCTGACCTCACCTCCATAGCCAGAGGCCCCCAAGTCCCACAGCCCCATCTCCCTGCCACTTACCACATCCTCCAGCTTCCTCGGGTGCTCTTGCTGGACTGCCTGGTGTCCCCACACAGTGACCTCCCGCTCTGACCAATCACACTATTGCTCACTTAGAAAAGGATGGGCGGGGGTCCTCTGCTCTTGGAGCCCAAACCCAAGCCTGAGACCCTGCCCACTTTCACCCACTGGCCCAGCACCCACCATGTTTAATTCAGGCCCAACAGCCCCAGGGCTGAACCACCCCATGGCTTCAGCATCTGCACAGGCTCCCACCACTGGAAGGCCTCCTTGGTCATCCGTGCTGGTGCTCCGCTCGGTCTGACAGCCCCATGAGGCTGCCTCCCACGTGGACAGGGACAGACAGCCTCTGCCTTGGTTCAGCATCCTGGCCCAGTGGGTGGGCAGGCCAACCCACCACCAGGACCTGTGAGCTGACGAGTGAGATAATGAAGGACACAGGGACCACAAGTCAGCCTCTCCAGTGCCTGGCCGTCTCGGGCCACCTCGGGAAACAGGGAAGGGCAGACTGGAACGTGGTCACTTCCCACCCCATTCCCAAGGGAGATTCAGAGGGCAGACCCCTTGGGTTACAACTGACAAAGGCCCCTGGACCCCGGCCCTGCAGGGCTAGCACTCCAGGTCATGGATATATGGGTGCTTTTCCAGAGACCTCAGAGACATAGTCAGAGGGCTTGTGTGCCATTATTAAACCAAGTCTGGACAGAGTAGGGCCAACAGCTAGAGTGTGAGAGGCCAGGCAGGCCAGGGAGGCAGTGCCCAGTGTGGAGGGCCAGCCACAACACCAGGATAGGTGTTGCCTGTGAGCCCTGACCTTCTCTGTGCTGGGAGAAAGTCACACCCAGGGACCCAGTTCCCACTTGACAGGGCAGCATAGAGCCTCAGGCAGAGCTGCCCCCCAGGAGCATCCCCATCACTGCATCCTGACCCCGGATGTGTCCCCATCACTGCCCCCCTCTGACCCCAGCAGCATCCCTGTTACTACATCCTGACCCTGGCAGTGTCCCCATCACTGTCCCCTGGTACTGACCCCAGGCAGCAGTCTTCCTCCAGGAAGATGCTCCAGAGGGAAGCATCAGAACAGGCAGGAACCCAGAACAGGCAGTCAGAGGAGCTCGGCAGGCAGGTCAGATCCCCTCTGGCACCACTCTCTGGGCCTGCAGTCACACGCAAGAACTGTTTCCACAGGACTCCCCAAGGGCACACCTGGAGAAACCAGGCAGGATCAGAAGGGACCAGCTTTGGCCGTGGTGGGGAAGAGGGAGCTAGTTTCTGCATGGACCCCTAGAACAGGAGCTAGCTCTGAAGACCTCATCCTCTAGCCCTCCCCAGGCCACACACTCCCAAAACAGCACCTACACTCTGCTAGACTTTCCCAGACTCGGTGCAGCCCCTCACACTCCCTGAACCCAGGGTGGCTCCCACCAGCCCCCACCACCCCTCTCACAGCTCCCTGCCCTCGACGCATCCACTTGCCAATGTTGCTGACCCCCAGGCTCTGCACCCCAAGGAGGGGAGCTGCCTGCTCCCCACTAGGGCTCCCTGCTGTCCATAGAGCTGCCAGTGGGGTATGTCCGAGGGCTGGACCAGGGAGGGGTTTTAGCCTTGGCGTAATTCCTGCACAACTGAGGAAAGTTATCCTGGAAGCCAGCAGGCTGGAGAGCAGGTGACTCCTGGAGGTCAGAGCCCAGGTAGCAGTGAGCTCTGGGATGGGAGGGATGAAAGGAGAGCAGGTGCATGGGGGTGATGCTGTCACCTGCCCGTGGGTCCCCTGTGATGTTCCAGCCAAACTCTGAACTTCTGCTAGAGGAAAAGGGCTCCCAGAGGACCTCTCCACACCCCAGTTCCCACTCTTCGGAGAGAGGTTAGTATAGACCCTCAGGTGTCAGGGACGTAGGCCTTGCATCAAGAAGTGCCACTGGGCTCCACAATGCTCCATGCCACCTGACAAGATGTGCAACCACCACCCAGTCACCATGTAAGACATCCTTAGATGGCATGACAACATCCTCCCCAGATGCTATGGGAGGTCCTCCCCCCAGGGTCTAGTAGGGGCCCTGGGTTACTAGGGGAGGCTTGGTAAGAGACCTATAGATAGACTTCAGTGCCCTGGCCTCTCTCTGCCACCAGGGTGCCACACTGCCTGGGCCAGGGCTGCTGTGGTCTCCACATAGTCTGGACCATAGCCAGACCACATGAGGTGGGGCCGAGTTCCATGTTCCTAGCCTAAGGTTGCAAGGGCCACCTGACCAGCAAAGCTGGGAACCATTTGGCTTCTGCTGTTGTGGGCTAGGGGAGTCCCCTGGCACCAGAGCAGAATTAGGGGCTTGAGGACATTTCTGGACCTGAGGTACAGGGACAGGGGCATGGGCCTGCACACCCTGGGGTTGGGAACATGTTAAGACAGTGGTCTTCAACCTTTTTGGCAACAGGAACAGTTTTGTGGAAGATAATTCTTCCACAGATTGGGGTTGGGGGATGGTTTCAGGATGATTCAAGCACATTACATTCAAGCTCACCTCCTGCTGTGCAGCCCTGTTCCTAACAGGCCCAGGAAGGTACCAGTCCATGGCCCAGAGATTGGGGATCCTCTGGTTAAGTTCAGGTATTCCAGAAGGGGGTGGGGGCAGTGAGATTGGAGGGAGGGCTCTTTGGGACAATGGCAATGGTTCCCCACTCAAGAGCTCCTAAGAGCTCCCTGCGGGGGGAGACTCAGTTCCCTCTCACTCACATCCTCTCCTCTCACCCCCTTCCCCAGGACGCAGCAAACAGCACAGTGAGACTTTGATATAAAGCTATAAACATGAGTCTTTAAAATGGCAGAAACCTGCTTGGCCCTAAACTCTGAGCCAGTGAGGGACCCCAAAGGACCAGATCTCATTCCCCTCTGTCCTTTCTTCCCAGCAGGCAGGGGAGGGCCCTTCCACTGGAGCCACCCTGCTCTGGGGCTGGCAGGGGAGTGGGGCTGAGGTCAGTGGTCTGAGGGGGTCCCTGAGATGAAGCAGCAGATACAGGTCTGGCACTCAGGAACCCACTCCAGCAGGTGGGGGTTGGGTAAGCTTGGCCCCCCATCCCATGCAAACTGCATGCGCCCCACTAACCAAAGTCTGTGCCTGCCAACATCCCAGAGCTACTGGGGGCCTGTGACGTGTTTGTGGTGTTGTGCCTGGGTAAGGAGGGCCTATGGGGGAGGTCTGGTGGACCATGCAGCTGAGGGGGCACAGGATGGAGTTATGCTGCAAGGGCACTGGCTGCAGCTCCAGAGCTAGCAGGGGCAGCGGGAAATTGTGCACCTGGCAGCAGTACTGGAGGAAGGTGCAGGCCTTGGTGGTGAGCGCCCCTATGTTCTTGATGACAAAGATGTCCAGAGATGCAGCTGTCTTGGAAGAGCACCAGGTTGGCCGCACCAGCACAATCACCACGTCGACCGTTGGCAGTGGTGAGGCCAAGCACCTGATACAGCATCATCTCTTGCAGTGCAATGTGCTCACCCCGCATCCTGACCTCGCTGAGCACCAGCCACCCAGGGCAGCACCAGCAACTGCATGGAGCTGGAGAAGAAGGTAAGGACTTCAGCCTAGAGCAGCAGTCCCAAGCGCAGTGGCTCCCACAGGTTGGCCTGCATGTCCAGCACATCCTGCACCACCCAGAAGAGGCAGCCACGCAGGTCATCAAGTTTGTAGAAGTTGAACATTGAACACTTACCCCATGGGGTCGAGTGCCACCAGCAGAAGAAAAGGCCAGGCACACACATCTACAGCAAGTGTCATCACCTTGAGTGCCACCAGGTCGCAAGACTCTGCCATGTAGCTTTGTAATTCTGAAAGATGAAGTAAAGCTTGAACTTCCTCACGAAGATGTACAGGAACCCGAGGATCACGGTGTAGCCACACTTGACTGTTCACACCTCAAAGCCCACTCACAGGGCAACATAGAGGAGCACCGGCAGGAAGCACACATCACCAACCAGTGCAATGATGCATACACTGATCTTGCGCAGGTACTGGTTCTGCTCCAACATCTGTGATTGCCATGCTGCCCACAATCCCCAGCATAGGCAGGCACACGTGGCACTGGTCCGGGGGCAGCAACACCAGGGTGGGCTGCCGGGACCCTGGCCTTGGGGGCAGGTGGCCCCCACACAAGGCAGGAGGAGGCCTGGCAGCAGCAGCACTCAGCCTGCAGACATGGCGCAGTGGGGCATGTCCAGCTGCCCCAAGGGAGCTACCCTTCCTGGCCAGAGAGTTCAGAACCTGGGAATACCAGAGAAGACAGAGTCAGGGAGCAGTGGAGGCAGCCACCCCAACACCTGCTACGCGCCAGGGAACTCTGTGGCGGGCACATGCTAATACTCTCACGGGACTGGGAGCTGCAGAGGGGCCTCCAGGGGCCGCTGCAGCCCCACCTGAGATCCAAGACTTCATTCCCGCGGCAGCCAGGAAACGAAGAGAAGGGGCTTCTTCCTGCCGCAGGTGTCGCCAGGCCCCAGTTGTTCATCTCTGCTGTACCTACTTTGTGATCCCTCTTGCTCTGGCGGCCTGTACCCCATGTCCAAGGTCGTTCCCACAGGGACTTGGGCCTTCTCTCTCCCCAATGGCGCTGGTCTGAGCAGGGACATGAGCCAGTGCCCTAGGTTCTACATCTTGGAGGAGTGCGGGAGGCCTGCTGGGGCCCAGGCCCCATCCTGAGACCGAGGCTTTCTGATCCAGGACTGAGTTGTTCAGGTCCTGAGGATTCCATCCCACAAGCTTCTCCATGCCTTCTACCCCTGTCTTGCAGCTCATCCCCCTGCCCCAGATGGCTGGGTCTCCTGTGGGTCCACCCTCCACAGGCACGTGGACCACCCTTTGCTCTGCTCCCACAGCCTTGGGAGGCTGGCACCCTGGCCACATACCCTGCCATGCATGTCTCTGCACCTGGCCAGCACACCCACACTGCCTGCGCCTTGAAAAGGGGTGGCCCCCTGTACCTCCATGTAGGGTTCTGGAAGCCACCCTCAGCTATGCCCACCTGCCCCCTTTGGGTTCGCAGCCCTGAGCCTTTCTCCCAATGCTGGCACTAGTTGTTGTGGCTGCCTGGGCTGATGGGAGAGGCACCCCAGGCTGAGGGTCCCACACCTAGGCAGGGTCACAGCTGGGGACGATGGGGGACCACTCAGCCTCCCCCTTTCCTGAAATCCTTTGCAGGCTCACTTCCAGCCGGGCGCTTACCTCTTCTTTCCCTGCCACAGCATGGCCCCAGGGCTCTGTTTACTGGCCTATCTAGACAGGGGCATGGAATTTATCAACACCTGTGAGTCCGGAGCAAGTGCTTGGCCTGCTCCTGATGACAACCAAGGAGGCCCCTACCTACCCAGGGATCGTGCCAGCCACACACAGGACTCCGACAACTCTGAGCTCGGACACCTGGAGTCAAGGGTGTCCCTGCCTCCACAGTGTATGAGTTTCTGGTCCCTACCCACCCACCCACCCTGTTCTCACCCCCACTAGGTGGGCACACTTGTCCCAGGGAACCCCGCGGGCACATGCTGGGACCTCCTCTGGCTGCAGCGGCATCCTGGGAATTTACTTCCGCCAGTTCGGCTGGCAAAATAGCGAGAGACTCACCGCCCAGCTAACCCCTTCCCTGAACCCACCCCACTGCTGCCACCTCTAAAACTCGGGCGCAGACCCCCATCCCTATGCAAGCTCACAGAGCAAGCCAGTGTCCTGCCCTCAAAGTCGAACAGGACCTGACCAGCCTACTGCCCTGGCTGTCCGGTGCTACCACATCCCTCGCAAGTCCTCCATCTGGAACTCACAGACTCTGCGGCCTCCAGTCCCTCACCACCACCAGCCCCGTGCTCTAGCCCCACCTAAAACCATCCTCTGCGCTAGCCAGAAGGGAGAGCAAGGACCGCTGCCCTCCACCCATGGCCTCCCTTCGCCGCCAGCCCCCACTGGACATAGAGCAGAGAGGAGGCTGGGATGCTCCCCGCTGGCTGCCCCTCAGTTCCTTGGTCCAGGCCTCACTCCTACACGCCGCCCACATCCCACCACCCTAGCATCCCCCAGTGGGAGCGCCCAGGCCCAGCCCCCACCCACCTCCACAGAGGAAACTGCCCGGTAACTGCCTGCAGGCTTGGGTCTACCAGATGCTGCACCCCACAGGCCAGCTGAGCCTGTCAAGTCAAGGCCATGCTCCTTGGCTGCTCTGCTCCACCGCACCCCTGCCGGAGGCCCCACCCTGAGCCACACAAGCCGATAAGTGGCCAGGGATCTGGTCAGTCGCCAGTGGCCAAGGCAACTGCACTTCACAGCAGCAGTGGCGTGGCTGGCACTGGGGAGCCAGACATTCCCAGGGTCCAAGAGCAGACTGGGAAAGTCTCAGCACCCTTCCTCACCCACAGCCAGAGAACTTGCACTGGCGCTTCAGTCCCTCATTCTGCGTTCCCGCAGCAAACCCCACCCAGGCTGCCCACCAGGTGACCCCCACCCTTGCCCACAATAGGCCTGAGGGACCCAGTTCCTGTGCCCAGAACTGACCCTGATGTGGGGGCCAGGCTGATCGTGGGCTCTCTACAGGTGGCCCACGGAACCTCGCTGTGGTCCTTGGGAACAGAACCAGAAACACCCAGTTAGGTTATATGTTTAGGTCTATGATCCATTTTGAGTTAAATCTGATGTATGTTGTAAGGAAGGGATCTGTTGTGGGTTAAATTACGGCTACCCCAAAAGACATGCTGAAGCTCCACCCCCAGTACCTGTGCATGAGACCTTATTTGGAAATACAGCTGACCCTTGAACAGTGCAGGTTTTAACTGCACGGGTCTACTTAAATGAAGAATTGTTAAAAATCCATTTAAATGGACCCGCGTTCAAGGGTCAACTGTAGAGCCTCTGCAGATTTCATCAAACTAAACTGATAACATCTGAGTACAATGACTAATGTCCTTATAAGGAGGGAGAGATTTGAAGACACAGACACAAGAGAGGGAGGGAGGATCTGTGAGGACAGAGGCAGAGGTCAGAGCCAAGGATGCAGTCCAAGAACACGGAGGCCTGGTGGCCACCCCAAAAGCTGGAGGAGGTCTGGAGCATGTTCTCCTTCAGAGCCCCCCAAGGAGCCAACCCTGCCCGCACCTTGAGCTCAGCCTTCTGAACTGGTAGAGAACACATCTCTGTTATTATAATCCACCAGTTTATGGTAATTGATCACAAAAGACCTAGGACCAGGGCCAATTCCGTTTTGGCGTATCTACTTGTCCCAGCATCATTTGTTGGAAAGACTATTCTTTCCGCATTGACTTGTCTTGGCACTCTTGTCAAAAATCAGTGGCCAAGGCAGGGAGACAACCAAAGTGCTCTTCAGGGGAGGACTGGATAAAGGAGCTCTGGTACACATACACCGATGCGGACCCCGGCGCCTGGGGTCTGCATCATTAGGGATGAAAACGAGACAGTCACACAGACTACCGAATCCAATGGAGGAAAAGGGGCAGCCTGGTCTTTTTTCTCAAGGGGAACACAAGCCTCTTGCTCCAATGAGCTTTCATTGTCTTACTGGGCACATTACAAGAAGGTCCTCATTAACTATGCACAGGCTCACTTTAGGTGGTTACCGTTTACAGAAAACAAAGGAGCCAATTCTGCTAATCACATCACAGAAGAGGGATGTTTGCAAATGAAAAGACAAAAGTAGTTGACCCAGTTACACTCATCTTTGAAAGGTTTAGTATGGTTTTTAGGAAGTTGCTTTGCAGTAAATGTCCTCAATTCAGGGTGAGGGAGTTTTAGCAAAAAGCAAGACTCATAGCGGCCTATGTACATTGCAGGCCTGATTCCCCACAGGAGAACCTATCCGTGGGCATGGGTTGTACGTATCTCCAAGCGGGAGCTGGGCCCACACCACGCATAACAGTCTACTACAATACACAGTGGAATATCACTCAGCCATAAGAAAAGGCGAAATACTGCCATTTATGACAACATGGATGATCCTTGAAAATAGTGTATTAAGTGAAATAACTCAGTCTGGAAAAGCTAAGAACCATATGATTTTGTTACAGAACAACAAGGGGGGGCCCGGGGCGGTGATACTCTTACTGAAAGAGACTCAGGTCCGTCTTGTCCGCCGCCTTAATGGAAAGATATCTCTCAATGCCAGAGATTCGTGAAAAGGAAAGGAAACGTTTATTTAGTGCTATACAAACTTAAAGTAGTGACCTAATGTCTTTACCAAAATCCCAAAGTCCCTTAAAACACCCACAAACACACTCAGTCCTTCCTTCCCCCTTTGCCCAGTCTGGGGTACCGTATCTCAGGAAAGGAAATAGAAGTCCAGTCTCAGGCAGTGTCTG